>JANSTT010016441.1:0-21044 GCA_026745375.1 Platyura marginata | reverse complement strand
ATATATATCAATGCAATACAATGCACTGTGCACTTAATAGTGCAAATATTAATAGAAAATAAATTTACTAAATTTAGATGAGTAGAATTAGGAAGATTGTAAAATAATGATTGGAAGATAATATTAATAGGATGAAAAGGTAAGTGAAGAGTTAAATACTCGTATCGAAATCAACAAAGGCCCACTAAAGTCTGCTGAAGTACCGAAAACATTCCCTCCTGAAGCCTCGGAGATTGTCGGCCTGCTTCACATCAGGTGGAAGTTGCTTCCATACTCTAGTTGCGTGAGCAATGACGGACCTACTCAGACGCAACGAAAATTGCGGCTGAACTATTAGATTATTAGTACGAGAAGAATGTGAGAAATTTAAAAGAGAAAAGAGATATTCGGGGCAATTATTGACAATTCTACTTTTAGTAAACACTGCAAGTCTATAGTTACGATATTCGGAGAAGCTACAGCCAAGTGTTGATTTTTGATAGTCTGAAATACTGGAGAATGCAGTAAGGTTATTTACGAATCTTATACAAGCATTGAATGCAACCTGTAATCTCCTATTGGATGAGGCATCTGTGTTAGCAAAAAGAATGTCACAATAATTAAAGTGTGGCATAATTAGGCTTCTTATTAATGTGTGAGTAACATACATATGTGTTGGAAAAGTCTAGTAGCAAACTTAGGGGGAAATAAAAAGTTATAATTTTTTTTATGGTTAAAAAAACAAATTGTTGCTAACATAAATTAATTTTATTAACTAACTTTACATACATTTAAATATAACTAATCTATTATGCATGCATTTATTCATTTAATTCTTAAAGAATATGTAACATTTCATTTTAAAAATTTCAATTCATTTTAAAATTATTTAACAAATTTAATAAATTATTTCAAAAGTCTTGGCCCAAAAAAAAATTACCCCCTTAGTGCGTTACTATTTGTACAAACCAAAATCAATTATATTTCTAATGAATTACTTGTATTAAAGTTTGCCCGTTTTCGTTTAAATGCCCGCTTTTTTCAGACGAAATAGTTGCTACGCCGTGGCCAATCTGTTATTATACACTATCTGTACTCATGCAGTGTTTTTTCAACAATGTAACTACTTAATATTTTTCGACGATCACCATTTCATAGTCATATTCTAAGGTACTAACCAAATCTCAACCTCACGGTAAATCATGATATATCTTTCCTTATACTTCTATATTCTAAGCATTCAATAAATATTTTTAGCTTTCATTTTATTAAAATTACACATGAACGCCTGCAAAAACATCGTAACATTTAGATAAGGACATATAGATTGAAATAATGTTAGAGCGAGAAAGGTGTTTTTTGTGTGGAATCTACTGTTGTCAAATTAAAATAAAGAAATAATATTTTGGAAAATTATCCGTAATCTGTAACCATAATTATAGTATTTATATAAATATTCCTTGTCAGTATTGATGAATCCAACTGGCAGAAGCATCTGATTGTTTCATACGGGTACATCGCTATTTAACAACCAAGATACAATTTAATTTGTGTTTACAATTTGGTTGGAATGGTTTTCGATGAAAAATCCGCTTCTAATTATTTATATTTATCGTCATTGGTTGTGAGCAGTTTTATTGTTATGTGTTGTGTTATAATTTGTTAGAAAATTGTTTAGTTTCATTTATTTTATTTCCTAGAACTGGAATAAATGATTTGTTATTTTTCATATTGTTCAATTTTTCTAATAAAATCTAGTTTAATATCATAACTAGTTCTATCGAAAAACATGTCCTTTCATATCTATTTGGTTCAACAGAGATTGTCGGTTGCTAGGAAAAACTATTTGCTATAGCATCTCAATCAATATTGTTATAGTTAGTTGCTTCAAACTTCATAACTGCCTTTCGCTAAATCATTTAAATTCTTAGCGGTTCATATTTTTGCCTTCTCTTCTAAGTATGTATTTCGTTTGGCAGGGTTCTACTAGCCTAGTCACATAAAAATATCTTTAAGACTAAATAGATTCTTGAGTGGAAAGTAAAATTCAGGTTATTGTTGCATAGATATTTCTTAAAATATACTGCGAAGAAAGGGACTTCCCACTTTCTATACCTATCAATATTTGCAAAATTTAAAATAGATAATTGTTAATTATCCAGTCGACATTTACACTTAGGGTTAAAGAAGTTATCAGTTGACAATTTGGCCCGAAAATTTACATGGCAACATTTTTTCTTATTTTTTCCATTACTAGTATTCGTTTTTTTATGGTTTTTCCCGTTTTATTAAAACGTTACAAAGTGAAAAGTTTTCAAAAATTTATTGAATTAAATTCAATAAGGTCATTCCTCAAGAACGAGGGGATTCAATTTGAGAAATACTGGTTATACTCACCCTCTCTACATTGCAAGTTATCCTACTAATACTAGATCAGGCAATTTTACCATATTCGTAACTAATATGTTTAATAAGATTAATTGCACCCTTGTAATACTTTCCAGAGAGATAGAATTATCGGTAACTTAACTTATCCTATCTCATTATGTAAATTCCTCATTTCTGATGGATTTTAAACTTTTTTAAGGAAGAATGTCTTCAACAAATACGTCTTTTCTCTGATTTTATTATTAGTTAAATTTGTAATATTGATTTTGTAATTTCAAATCTAATTTTTTTTTATTCTTACTACAAAGTCTGGCGGCGTAGCAGGACTAGTTGTAGATATTGTTTTATTTCCCATTGACACTATCAAAACTCGGATACAATGCGAAAAGGGTATTTGGAAATCAGGTGGATTTAGAGGTGTGTACAGTGGATTAGCTCCTGCTGCATTAGGAAGTGCCCCAACAGGTATTGGACAGTTATAATTTTTAGAGAAAGTATTGTTTAATCTGGTTTTTGTGTGTAGCTGCCCTATTTTTTTTTACATATGAAAGTGTCAAAAGTTACCTATTGCAGCAAACAAATAAAGAAAATGCACCTTACGTACATATGACGGCGGCAACTATAGCGGAGATGGTAAATAACTTTAAATTATTGGCAAGACATAAAATAATAAACGATAAACAAAATTTCAGGTAGCATGCTTAATACGAGTACCGGTTGAAATAGCAAAACAACGTCGACAAACGCTTAATGGAAAATTTCACAGTAGTGCGATACGAATATTAATCGATGCATATCAAACAGATGGATTACGAAAAGGATTGTACCGAGGTTTTGGCAGCACAATACTACGTGAAGTGCCGTTTTCATTTATCCAATTTCCCATTTGGGAATATCTGAAATTACATTGGTCTAAAACGACCGGTTATCATTTGACTCCGATATCGGTAGCGATATGTGGTGCCATTGCTGGTGGAACGGCGGCAGCTGTAACAACACCGATGGATGTGGCAAAGACACGAATTATGCTTGCTGAAAAATATGAAGGAAAGAAATTGAATACTTTCTATATGCTCCGATCTATTTATAGAGATAATGGAATGAGAGGGTAAGAAATTAAAAAAAAAAAAACATTATTATTAGCATTACTAATTTATTATTCTCAAAAAAATATATAAAATTAAAAAAAAAAAAATAAGTAAAACTTACTGTGTGTTCATTCAGATTATTCGCTGGATTTGTGCCAAGAGTTTTGTTTATAACATTGGGCGGTGCCATCTTCTTTGGTTCTTATGATTTTACAACAAGATGTGTATTTAAGGTCAACACTAGTGGTCGAACGTTGGGTGCATAATTTTATTGTTGTAGTTTTTTGTTTTATTTTTTGTGATTGTCCTTGTTTTTGTAAATAGTTATAGGTAACAATAATGTGAGATTACTAAATTCCTAGTCTAGTTGACCAAATTTTTTTTTATAGTTCATTAGTAGTTAATAAAATAGTATTTTTTCGATAATGTACAATATCGAATTTATAACAGTTTTGTTTGATTTTGTTTATATCTTAAGCAGCCAAAATAAATTTGTTTCGGTTTTTTTTTATATTTTTTTTTTATTTGTGAGTATGTATTTTCTAGGATTGGCAGTGAAAAGCAGTCTCCATTCAAAATATACATCTCACATTTATTTGATTTAGTATAAAAATTGTACCTTTTTTAGAGTTAATTATATGAAAATTAATTTCATCAAATTATTTGTAATTAAAAAAATTAGTTCAAAAATAAATACTTTTGTTTGATTATTATAAATGCTTTTTTCTCTAGTTACATATTATTATAAGTAATGATCTATTATCATGTCGAATTTATCCTAGCAATTTTTATTTTTTGATTTATGAATTTCTAACCGTTAACCATTTTTAGCAGCTTTTTTAAAAAGATACAAACTTTTTTTTACAATTTTAAATTCGTTTTTCATACTTTATTTTTTATAAAATTAATTAAAATAAACAAATTTTAATAATTAAAATTGATGGAACTTAACAATAATTTAGTTAAAACAACGAATATGTATAATGTAGAATACACACACTTAATGTAAAAAAATGGACCATAACAATGCATTATTTCCTCAATAATATCATAGCCCCAGAACCTAAATCTCTTGCCTCTCTCTCGTAAGAAACTGAAATATTCTTCTATCATTTGGTCAAAGTCATATAAGAATCCTGGAGAAAATGAAGAAAAAATTTTTGCAAGCTTTTTTTCGTTGTTAGACCAATTTCTTTATTTATTACTAAAATCAAAAAAAAATTTGGTGCATGGTAATAAAATCTTAAAGAAATTGGTTGAACAAGGAAAAAAAGCTTGCAAAAAAAAAGTTCTCGAGGTTTTCCAACGAGATTCTAATGGGACTTTGACCAAATGATAGAGGAATATTTCAGGGACATATTTTGAAAACTCAGCTTTCTAACAGATTCTTCGAGGTTTTTTTACATTAAAGTCTAACCCCATTGCACTATATAAAATTCAATTTTCATGCCTAGTCTATTATTAAAAAAAAATTATTTGCTTTTGCCCTCTTAGCTAAAATTCATATGGTGCATGAATAACCATGCAATAATGGCCTACCCGGATCAACTGCCATTACTAAAAACAACTTGAAAAGTTTATCAACATGAATGTAGATTCTGATTACAATGAAATTATTTTCTACTATTTTTATTATTAAAAATTAAAAAAAATATCTTGTGATCATCCTGTTTTTTTACAAATTAAATCCTGTGAATTGAAAATTTTTCTCCAATTTATCCTGTTTTTTCGCGCAAAAAAAAATGGCATGGGCATGCATGAAGCACGAGTGAGTAGACAGTAGAGAATACAAAAATTAAATTTTCGTTCTGCTTGCGGTGATCGAAGGGAAACTAGAAAATCAAACTGAAATATAGAGCGGCGATTAGATGATGGGGCTACCAACTCAAAATAATTTCTGTATGAAGAGTAGATACATAAAAGAATTAAGTATGAAAAGAATATCTTCAACAACAAAAAAAATTCATAATTTTTTTTTAAAAACTTTCAAAAACGGTCAAACTATTCGCCACATATTTGGTTTTTTTTTCGTCAAAATGACAATTTTTTTAATCGAAATTGTGACGAAAATAATAATTGTCGTTATTGCTGGTTCATAGTATAATAATTTTTTTTTAATTATCTATCTGAAGAAAATTCATGTGAATAGTAAATATATTAATGAAAATTATTCATTTTTGACGGATTCAAAAGTTGAAGGCTTGAAGGTATTAAAATAAGAAAAAGTTCAATTTTGATAATATAGATTTTTGAATTTTCATAGAAGCATTTTTTTTTTAAATAAAATAAAAATAATCATTAATTTTGATTAAATTGTATTTGCATTATATGAATTCGCTTAACATTATTGTACGGATATCCTTGATTGATTTTATTTTTAATTTTACTAATTTATTAATTAAAAACCTTACTTTAAAAGTTTAAAGTATAAAAAAAGATTAATAAATGCTTTGGATATATGTATATCAACTAAAACTGTAGTCATCTCATTATATAAATGCCATTTTTCAGTAGCCTCCATAAATTCAAATGCGGTTAAAATGGCCGTTACTTTGGTTCTTGTAAAAATATTTAGACTTTGAAATTAAAATTATAATTTCCTTATGATATTTCATTTGAATGAGAATCTTTAATCAAATGTTTCTCAAGTGAAAAATAGCAGAGATATAGACGAATCCCAATTGAATTATACATTTCTAAACTAAATTAATTTTTGATCGCGATCAAATATTAATTATAGATATGACCTAATATTTTTTTTCTGACTATCTCTATCAGTTAATTTTTCTTACATAATATTTTTTTTATTATTTATTTTTAATTATAAATAAGACATTTTTTGAGTATATCGCACATCCAGTGCAATAGTGGAACATCTAAAAAAAAGTTAATTTCTAAGTTAAGAACGCCAAGATAAAGTTTATTGCTTTTGTTTTTTGATTTTATGATATTTTTCATAATTTTTCAATTATTTTCACATTTTAATTTATTTCCCAATCGTATGTAATTTATGCTCAATGCTTAGGAATACCTTAGAAAAATGTATAATATATTGTTTAACAAAAATTAAGAAATAAAAATCTATGAGTCAAATGTTTAACCCTAATTACGTTAGGATGAGTCTCGGAGACTCATTTCCATTTCGTTTTCGTTTATTTGCCTCACAACATTTTCTATATTTTTTTGTTACACATATATTTTTGTAAGCCTATTACAGTCACCATGAATTTAAAATAAATGTGAAAATATGATTAAATCTACTAAAATACCTTATGAGTCTATGAGACTCATCGCATACGTTAACGTAAGTATATTGACCCAACGAAATAAGGGTTAAAGTTAAAGTCAATTATCACAAAATGGCCTTTTTTGAATTAGCCTATTATTGAACTGGGGGTGCGATATATTCTCCTCTATTTCCCATTTTTACCCAATACTGTTGCTAGGATTCCCCTATAAAAACAAATATCATAAATCATAAAAAAAACTTGTAATTTCAACGAAAGGTATTTTTACAAAGAACATAATTAACTAGGAACGTTAATATTTATAGGGAGTAGGGACTTAATTTATAAAAAAATCACAAAAAATATGATTGAATAATTGGAAAAAAAGTACTTTGCATTAAAAACCGAAAACCGTCATTTAACCGCTAAAACGTGTTAAAATTTAAATGCCTAAGTATGAAAAGAATAAAGCTCCGTAGGTGATTTTTAAAATGACATTATTTGAGAATTTTTTTAATATTTACGTTAATGTAAAGTTCGACCTTTTTTTAGGTTATAGGTTAGTTTGTATTAAAAAAGAATCATATATTTCGCTACTATCGAAAAATACTATTCCTTGTAATATCTCTTCCATTCATTTGTAGAACTTTCATTTTTTTTTTATGTTTGTTTTTCAGCAGATTTATTTTAAATGTGCGTTTTGAGCTTTTCAATATTCTCTTAACAAAACTTATCGAGAATTATTTTATTTTCTCAATTTAGTGCGGTAGGTATGTATGTAGTAAATATTTAATTTTTAAGTAAAGTTTTTTTTTATTCTTTTAATTTTTTTTTTATTCTTTTTAAGTTTAAGGATTTTCAATAATTTCGAATGTAAATAATTTTGCAATTTTATATTTATTTTTTTTGTTTCATTAAAAATGCATTTTTAATTGTCAGATATTTTTGGCATTTCATTAATAAAAATCGAAATAGATGGGGATATTTCCATATTTTTGAAAATTCACAACTTATTGTTGGTGAACAAATTTTTATTTTTGGAAATTATTATTTTTTAAATTCTGTTTCAGTTAATTATTTTAAACAAAAGGTTGTGTACACAAATATGTAGCAATTTAACTTTAAATTGCTACATATTTGTGTACAAAATAGAAGAAGATGAATGTCATGATCATGACAATCTCTTTTTTATTTTTGTAATTGTTTTTTTTTTTTTTTTTTTTTAATATCAAAAGGCAGAACATAATAATATTTTTAAGAGCGAGTAGAATGATATTTTTGTCATATCAGTTAAAGTTTCTTCATAAGTAATTTTATTTGATTTTTGAAAGAACAATAAATCCATCTATTGGCAGCCATAATCATCATATAAATATGTATTTTAGGTTTGCTGAGATTTGTGATCGTCCGTTATTGTATTTCATTGTTTAATTTGTTGATATTTAATACCTAAATGAAATATCAAAGTAAAGAAAATCATCAAACCATTTAATTCTAAACCGAATACAAATTCTGTGGGTACCTACAAAAAGTGTTTTTAAGCAAAATCACGTTCGAATCGAATCGAATCTTATGGTTTTAATAATGCAACATAAATAAAATTAAATATTAAATATATGAACAAATAATTGCATTTATATTGCAGACGTCATCAAATTATGTCTAAGAATATATACCAAATTACCAATCTTATTTGTAAAATAACACCAAGATATCACTTGAAGAGATTAGGAGCAAACTTGTAAAATAAATAAATGATGGTCAATGTTAAACAATTTGTTTTGTTTTGTTTTTTTTTTTTTTGCTTGTTGAGATAAGAAATTATAAATTTATTATTGGATTATTTAAATTTTTAATTAATACGAATATTGATATTTTTGCTCAAATCATAACAGCACTGCTGTTTTTATAAAAATTGTTGGTCATTTGTCATTTGGGATGAAATAAAATGCAACAACAAGCTGAACGCCCAGATAGAGCATCATCGTTTTTCAAAAAATAAGTAAAAAATTACATTTTTGTTAAATAGACTCAGTTCCGTCGTCAGCTCATGGTTGTATTTGTATGTCGTTTATGATTTTGAACATTTTTATAAAATTTTGAATAAAATTCTTAATCTTTTCCAAAAAGAAAAAGATTTTCAAAATCATAAATGACATTCTCGAGATGAAGATAGGCAAATTGTATTTCTTGTTAGTTTTTTGAAAACCGCCAAGAAACAATGAAAATATAAGTAATAATTTTGATACAAACGACCTTCGTTATGATTTGCTGTATAATTAGTAAATTATCACTGGTTAAAAAGTGTTAAAATTTTAAAAATATTCTTTTGAATTTATTTTTTATTGTCAGGTCATGTTTTTTTAGTTTTATCTTTATATATCAGTCAGTTTCTTTAATTTGTATTTAATGCTTATGTTTTTAAATTGTAAATTTCTATTTTTTTATTTAAATGATATTTTTTTCGTTTTTTATGCACTTTTAAGTCTTCAAAAATATCAATTATTTGACTCAAATTTATTCCAAAATAGTTTAATTTTTATTTTGATATTACATATGAATTATTTTTATGTGCATTTATTGGTTTAATTGAATCTCATTTTGAATGTTTTTAAATTTTTACTTTAGTTTTTTAAAAATCACTAAATGATTTAGAAAGATTGAAGTTTTCTTACACGTGATTATATGATATGTATGTAATGACTCATAGGTAGTACATCACAATATATTTATAGAAGGGAAAAAATAGATAATCTGTGGCCAAAAATGACCTTTCAATAGAATCGTTATCGGTGTATTTCTTTTATTAATCAATAATTTTAACGTGTTACTCTAGGTCAATGGTCTTCAAACTTGTGTCACTTTTTAAAAAACCGCCGAAAAAACGGTCAAGATGTTCGGTGCCTCACCAATTTTTTTTTCGGTTTCCGGTTTTTTTTAAAAATAGTCTCATAATTATGGGATCAATAATTCTCACGCTTCGCCACTGCTGTGGAACCATTTTTCGAGCTAAAATTATCTACGGAAACCTATGTTAAAAATGTAATTTTATTAATGACAGTATGATTGGTTTTCGTGGAAAATTCAACTTCCACGGAATACAAATAAGCCGGTGCCAGTGCCAATTGATTCTATTGAGAACGAAGAGAGAGAATAAGATAATTACAAAATATTATAGATAATGGAGTGTTGCGCGTTATGATGGTAACTGTTCCTTTTAATTAAGTTTTGCAATCGTTGAAGTAGAAGTTACTTTTATTTATGACATCCTAGATCTAGCAATAGATACATGATTTATTTCTTAGGAATGTAATTTAAAATATCATTTTCTTATGGAAATTTAATTAAATAAAAATTTGTTCGCGGAAACCGCTTAGATATCTGCTCTAGGTTTATAGTTTTATACTTAGATTTGTTGTCCGACGATATGTTTCTAATTCACGCAACATGTCGAACATTACGAACTTATCCGTTGGACTACAACCGTCCTTATATTAAACAAAACGTAAAATGTTCTTTGTATAATGTATTATATTGTATTTGTATATAATCACAATAGATCCTAAATGTCACAGCCGTTTACCGCAATCCTTTACCGATTACCTTTTTACAATATTGTACTCGTATGCTTAAATTTGTCGGTGTCATACTACGTTTGTGGTTAAATCTTCAACCCTCACTCTTTTTGTTGAATTACGTATTATTTTTGATGGATGGATGATTGGAGTGTTAGAAAGCTTTTATATAATATTATTAATTACTTGAATTTTAGCTATAATAAATTATATTAGGAGTAATTGTTACGTAAAAATTTTTTTGCTAAAATCAAAGTGAATCAAATTGATTTCGGAAAGATTTCGATTAAATGTACATATATTGTATAATCATCGTGAACTTTTTTTTATTTGTAATATTGAGTTGTGATATGTGTAGGTTTAGTTGTTTTTTCAGTTTATTTTTATATTAAGAAATTTTCAATATTTATTGTGGCCACTAGAATATAGTCTTTGTAAAAAACATTTCTAATATCTAATAAAAATATTTTTTTTCTTAAAAAAAAAACTAAATCCTACCATTTAAATATTTTTCATTTCAAACGTTGAGGATGCTTTCCATTTTGGAATTAGTAAAATAACTTTTACAAAAGGAAAATATAGAAGAGTATTACTTTATTTATAACTATTAAATATGGGATGAAAGCGATATTTAGTTTAATCTTTGGTCTTTATAACTAATCAAAATAATTTTTTGCAACGCCAAAGTTAACTGAAAAGGTAAGTAATAGGTATGCCTTTTGGGAACAGTTTTTAGTTTTATGTACTAAAACTCTACATTAGAGATTTTGCAATCTGACTTAAAACTAAATTATAGGCTTGATAATCTACATTTCAGATAAAAACAAATTAAGATAAATTATTAAGTAAAATGTATCTGTGAATAAATATTTAAAAAAATGTTATCCTATTTATCTTAAAAATTTAATAAAAGAACCCAAATATTAACCGTTTAGTTTTAATTTATTCGAATAAACGCGACTACACATGTAATCTTTGACCTTCCGCATAGAAGTGAAGCTACGGTTACCATAAAATTTTATGTCGCAATACGTTCTTCTGTATTCACGATTACTCCAAGAGTGAGTTCTCTATAGTTTTCAAACTAGCTATATGGGGAAGAAAGCGGATCACATATTACTGTACCTAATTTTGATAATTGTAGAGAATACAAAAATAAAGATTTCTTTAATAGGCTAAAAAATTTCACATCCATTATGGTGCTATAATTAATTTTATATTTAAACGTTAATTTAGATATTTGGTAGTTCCACTTTACCTATGTATTAAGTTACTAAGTATGGGGTAGTAACAGGAAGTGGTGAATAAATAAATAAAACCCAAATTAGTGGTCCATGCAATAATTAGTCAATTTTTTTGCCCATTTCTTATAAGAAATAATGTTAATTTGGATGAATACTGTTGATCCCCAGTGTAGGTCAGATTTTTATTAATATTGACGAAATATTACCAACACCACACTTAATTGCGTTGTAATCGCTTTCTGTCACTACCCCCTACTTAGCAGCCTTTACTAGCAAAGTGAAAGTGAAACCACTAAATATTTAATTTTATATCATTTTTAGGTATTTCAGTCATTTATTTTCAGTTTATTGTAGAGAAAAAAATTGGATACGGACTAAGTTCTTATCCCATAACCGTTATATTGTTACAATCAATTTTATATTATTTTCATGTATGTTTCTAAGTATTTTAACATTAAAACATCTCCATATGGGTATTAGTCAGTTGAACTGACTATAATTTTTTAACTGGTTTTTTTTTATGATTAAGTATATAATTTATCAAACTTTTTGTCTTTCGATATTCTGCTAATAAATTTAAAAAATAAATATTATAATTAAAACAGTTTAAAATCACCAACTAAATTCTTACCGAGAAGGTTTAGCGTTTAGGTATAACTTTACTGTAAAATAAAAATTAGTGAAGATAATTGGATTTTGTTTTGTTTTTTTATAAAAACTTCTTTTTTTTAGCTATTTTCTTAGTTTATGCTATTTGTTTTTTAATTATTTCAACATGAAATGTTATTATAAGATTGTTTGCCACAACAAAATATTCAATTTGAATAAAATGTAATTCCAAAAAAGGCTATTAAAAATTAAATTATTATTAATAAAAATAATGATTTTTTTTGTCTTTATTAAATAAAAATTAAGACTGAAAATAAAATGTTTATAAAAGAATTTTTTAAATTGTCTAAAATTGTATATCAATTAAGGTCGCATAATTGTGTGGAGTTAAATATTTTACTTTTTTCTTTTTCTTTTAAAAAAAAAAAAAACTGTCCGTTCATATTCTCGTTTAATTACTTTTTGAGTAACTTTTTTCATTTCAGCTTTTCTACTAAAAATTCTTATAAAAATAAAAAAAATAAAAAATCGGTTTGTATGTTTTTTTTTCTTACCATCAAAATTATTATTTATTTTAATTTTACAGTAGTAGATAGTATATGTATATTGTAGTCAAGCTGTTAAAATTCTGAAGAAATTGATATAATAATATTTTGTTGTATATTTAATATTTTAATTAAATATAGATTTTTTTTTTATTCTCACTTTAAAACTAACACTAACAAATAGCCATAAAAATATGTAAATATATTGTTGCCTTTTTTTTGTCTATAAATTTTATTTAACATGAATTTTGGATTTTAAACTGTCCATTAACAAATTGATTCGTGTGTGTCATTGACATCTATGAGTTGTATGTAGTTTGCCCCCTTGTTGAATGGTTGAAATTATGGATATTTTTTTAACTTAATAAAAGTTTTTGTTTTACTTAGAAAGAATTTTTCGTCTTATAAAATATTTTATGTCTTATTTCATAAATGGTGCCAATATTATTTATTTACTGTAATCTTTCATTTGTTCCTTTTGTATTTAATTTTTCTTTTCACCTTTATTTTCTCTTTTTTTTCTTTCATTTTGTTATTTTTCTTTTTAATAGTAACCTCCATGATTTTGGTATGCATCTGTCTTTGCATAACCTTGTGAATAGGCATTCGCGTCTAAAAATGTATTTTTCTTAATTTAAATTTACTTCTTTTTTTGTGGAATTTTTGTTTTTTTTTTTTTTCTTTTTTTTAATTTAAAATGTAAATAATTTTTATTTTTTTAAATAAAATACGAAATGTAATACGAAAAAAATAAACAAATCTTACCATAACCATATGACCTGCTATCATATTGTGCCGTTTGCTGTGAGTAGTCTGGAGGCGCCTGACTGTAATCAGCTGTGCTACCATATTGCGAAGAACTATAATCCTGACCATAACCTTGATATCTTGTGTCTGGTTGTTGATAAGCTGCAGCACTAGAATCAATCATTAATAGTGGATCGACCATCGAAGAAAAATGGTCGTACCGATATTTTCTTTTTTTTTTTTTGGACTTAACCAAATTGTAAAAAAATGATATATGAAAGCACACATTCATACAAACAACAATGAACTAACATACACCCTAAAATCTAAAAATCACCTATAATCCTGTTGATATTGACTATTATCATATTCTGTACTTTGAGAATAGCCAGTCGCAGGTTGTCCATAACCACTTTGTGAATATCCATTACTTGAATAACCTGTTGATGGAGGTGGAGCACTGTAACTTTGTGAATATTGGTCTGCACCAGCGGACTGATCGTATCCAGAATGATGACTAAACAAAGAAATTTTTTTTCATTCGAATTATCCCAACCAAAATCCATTCAAAACCTGACCTCTGCATCTGTGTTGTTTGATTGTGATAATTGTTATGAGTTGGTGGGTGAGTGGGTACTTGTTGATTATACGATGGATACTTTGGTGCATAGCCACGATTTGAAGGTCCTTGATCATATCGCCCACGTTTTAATCCCGGTGGTCCAACGGGGGGGCCTCGTTTCAGTGAGGGAACTGGTGCTCCTTGTGTCATACCTGGTTGGATGACTGGTGGAGGTCTTGTCATACCTTGATTATATCCACCACGACCCCGTGGTGGACCTCCACGATATGTTTTTTGTTGTGGCGGTCCGGACATATCGCCGCCGCTAACATTTATGTTTGGTGTATATCCACCCCGACCTCTACTTGATAGATTTGCTCGACCACGGGGAGCACCTCGAGTTTGTAATGGTCCACTCGATGGAGCTCGCGTCGGTGGTGGTCCTTTTGGTAGTTGATTACTAGGCGGTGGCCCGTTTGACGCCTGACCACTTGGTTGAGGTCCACTGGGCGGTGGTCCACTGGGCGGCGGCCCACTGGGAATAACCTGTTTAGTGGGAGTTTGTGCTGCTGGCGCTGTACCCACTGTTGGTGGTGTACCTTCAGCAGGGGGAGGGGGTTGCGTTGAAGCTTGTGTAATATTTTGTGGTTGATGCCCTTGATTATTTTGTTGGTGGTATGAAGGTTGACTATACATGGGTGGTCGACCTCTTGACGGTGGACCACTACCTCTTGGCATACCTCCTCTATGGTGGAAGCCCATACCACGTGGTGGAACTCCACGTAAAATGCCTCGGCCCCGCATACCGGGGTGAAAGCCACCGCGACCACCCATTGGACCACCGCGGTTCATACCACCTCGTCCCCTAAAACTAATAACAAATATGTAATGCTTATAATGTTGCGTATGTAAATAAAAATTGGCTAAACTTTGGTATACTGCGCACCGAGCTAGAGGTGGGCGGTGTTGGGAAATTACCCCCACACAAATAATCCAATGTCAAATGGCGGCAAACGACCTTTCCTAGGCAGGGGGAGGTAGTTATAGTTTGTATGAAAAACGGTTAATATCTGTTTTATCGGTTTTAGGTGAGGTGGATATGATAAAGGGGAATTCTTCCACCAACTTTTGTTGCAATATTTGGCGGGTGCCCCTCCCCTCCAGAGATGCAGAAAGTTTGTATGAAAAAAAGCAAAACGTAGCCGTAGGTTGCTAACGAAAAAAATGATATATTTTTAGAAAACCTCGTAGGGACGAACAAAACGTAGGTGGAGGAATTTCTCTTAAGACTGATAAACTATAGGCAACCCCCCTTCCTAGAGAGGGGCGAACGCTCGTTACGCGGTATACGAAAGTTTTACCCAAAAATTTACTTTCAAATTACACTAATGAAGGTATCAAATGAGGAAATAAAACATCGATTCCTTGTTTATTATCTACGATTTTGTCCGTGTCTATTTTTTCTATACAAAAAATATATTATATTAAGTAAATTAAGTAAAGTTAGTAAACTGTCAAAACTTCACTTTCTACCTTAAATTAAAGAACAAAATAATTGGGATTTATATTGCTAAAATAATACCGTACGGATACTTTTTTGTATGACTGTATAAATTAATACCTATGACATCTACCTAAATCAACAAAAAAAAATTATAAATAGAACTTACCCTCCCCGATTGTCAAACCCACGGCCTGGTGGGCCACCACGTCCTCTGTACGTGCCACGCACTGGTGGTGGACCTGATGGTATTACCGAAGGTGTCTGGACGGTACCATTTTCCATTATCAAAAAATTACTAATAAATTACAACAAAAATTCTGAGACGCGCTTAATCACTTCACTCAACTTTTTTAAATATGTAAATTTACAACGAAACTATTGAACAATTAATACAACTGTTTGTGTAGATCACTTATTAGACGTTAATTTACTTAACAAATAAGGTTTTAAAACAATACTAAGCACAATTTTACTAAAGCGCCGAAAAGATGGCGGAGAACATACGCCGACAAAATACTTTCTTCCTCAAAAACCTCGATCGATCGACTTGTCCGCTACGATCGGCTGTCATAATTCGTTTTAATTCGGATTTTTTAAAATCCATTCAGTAAGACATGGCCCGCAGTAGGTTTGCAAACTCTGTTCTTTAATTTTCACATCCCAATAATGTACTAGATCATAGAAAGGAAGTGTGATAATTTTTCATATAAAAGTTGTAGCGTTATATGGTTGTAATCCTATATACAATTCCTTGTGTACACAAATATTGTCAAATAGACAATAAGTTTAAAAATTTTATTTGGCTCAAAATTATGCTGGTCATTTTGAGAATAGATTATTGTTTTAATTTATTTTTACTTACTTACTTTTTTTAAACAATATAAGATGATTATTTTATACATTTAATATTTTAATTTATGAATGAAAATCGTGTTTTCGAACAAAAAATCTATCTTTCGAATGTTAGTGAAACTCCATGTGCACAAAAATTTGTCAATTCTATCAAAACGATAATAATAATAAATGAAAGACAATCCGAAATTTTCAAATTATTTACAAAATTCGGACATTTTTGAAATTTTTCGAACAGACAAACTTTTTAACCCAAATCCAGTTGCCAATCTATTATTAGGGATGGCCACGGCATGGATCTGACAACTCTACTCATGCGCATACACAATTGTGTATGCACAATAAAATTTTGGTCGCGTGGTTGAATTTTCCATAGACGCCCATCATAATCCCTTTTCACAATTCCATTAGACCACCCCACTTTTTTCTTTGGATCAATTATATTCGTTGCTATGTTTGTCAAACCATAATACCCGCTGATGTGCATATTGTTGATTGTTTTGGATGTGTGCAAATAACCATGTTCGTAATCTATTCGCGCATCATCGCCAAAAAATTGAACGAAAAAAATTATAACGAAAAAATGTATATAGGACTTCTTACCTATATATACCTTATATATACCTATTATAAAAAATAAAAATTATGTTTTTTTTAAAATAATATAACAACAAAATATTCAATATTCTCTATTGATAGAATTACTTGGCACTACAAATAATACTGAATGCCCACTACTTGAATGCCCATTATTGGGACTTTGACTTTCGTACTCTACTTCCATCCCGTAGTTTTTATAAAATTCACTCAGTGTGCCCCCACTACTGAGCTAACTTTTAATAAAAAATCGCTTTAAAATCGTCGTAACGTAAACGTAAAGAACTAAATTTGGCACTAATATCTATTTTATTTCATTCATTTTCCTTTTAACAAATTTTTATCACAACAAAATTCGACCATTCATGTCGGCAACCATTTCGAATCTTCGTAACCTAAGAAAAATATTTTTTTACACTTTCACATGACGTCATTTATTAATTTTGTGAGTTCTCATGTGAACTCTTGACCTTTCCAAAGGGCTTTTCGGACTAATTTAGAAGGTGAATGTAATCTTAAATACTATCTTGTTCGTAGTAGGAATAATTTGCTTGCACCGAATATCCCGAATATATTTCACTAAAAATATGATATCCCTGAGTAAATTTAGTTATTTATATTTTATTTGAGTGCGATTTTTTTATGTTGAGATTTTGGGACTGATTGAAGGAATTTTGCGAAATCTTTCGATGCATTTCTTCACTAAGTTAAAAAAAAAAACAATTTTCACAAGGAAAATGTTAAAACAATTTATATTGTTATCTAAATTACAATATTAATATATAAACAAGAATTCAAAGAGAATAAAATTCAATTCATTAAATACAAAAATTTATAAACCACCAATGATATTTTCCAAATCATTTTGCGCCTTTGTGTTTACCATATACTGATCCAATTCCTTGTCCAATTCTTCCTTAGTTTTAGTAGGTAAAACGGTTCTCCCTGTGCCAAACATTTTTTTAAAAATATTATATAAAAAATTATATAGTAATTAATTATGGCAAATTATATTTTATACAAACATACCAGATACGGAACGTCTTCTACCACGGCTCCGAGATCTCCGTTGCACATTGCCACCGGGCCGGGACCTATTTTGAGGATTATTTATATTAATATTACCTTGACGATTTATTCGACCACGAGACATTGACCGATTGCGTCCATTTGTTTGTGTCACTCTAAAAACAAAATGTTATTTTTTCAATAAGTTGATTGATTTATCGCGAAAGTATACCACACACTTACCTAGATCTAGATCTTCCCATTCTTGGCTTCGCTCTTATATTGCCACGCCCTTCAGTTTGAATGCCCACTTGAGAATTACGTCGCTTAAATACTCTGCCTCTGATAACATTATCACGTCGATTAATTGGACGATTCGTTCGATTCGTTCCCAATCTGCTATTTATCGAATTGCTTCTCAGTTTTGTTTGCAAATTGTTTCGACGTTTATTGTTACTATTATTCCATTGTTGTTCTTGTTGTTGTCTCTGTAATTTTTTGCCATTCAAATTATTTCGACTGTTCGACCGTAATAATCGCTGTCGCCGAAATGTTGTCGATTGTGATATATTCTGCATGGAATTTGAGCGTTTCAATTGTAATCCTTGTTTTGGATTATTAACGCGTCTCAAATTCGTTTGTGAATTTCTGCGTTTCAATGATGCTTGGGAATTTGAGCGAGCTAAATTTGGCCTGGAGTTCGAACGTCTTGGCGTGGACAAATTAGAGCGACTAAGCTGACGACCTCGTCTAATATTTTGCTGTTGCCTATTGCCTAGGCGAGCAATAATATTTCCAGACGAATTTTGACGCGTTATTCCAACAAAATCTGCTTGCATTCTATACCAAAAATAATCAAATTTTTTTTTGTTTCAGTTAATGGTTGTAAAGATTATCTCTTTAATGAAGGAGGGAGGGGTCTTACGTTCGAATATTTGTCAAGCTATTTGCTCGCTTTAGGCGTCCCGATGGCCCAACACTAACCGTGTTACTTGCCCTTTTTAATCCAAAGCGATTTCTTGCTCTGTTTGTTAATAACTGCGCTGCCGACAAGTGTGTTCTAACGCTCTTCTGCAAAACATTAAAAAATAGGAGAAATAAATGTTTTGTGCCATTTTCTTTAAGTTGAAAGTAGTTAAGTTTTTTTTTTTTTGGTTCAAAATTGATAAATTATCATTCTCTGTCAGATTACAATTCTTTTCGATCTGTCTTTTTAACTCAACTCCATTTCAAATATGGTTCTACAGGTATCAGGAGTGAATCTTTTTTGTTTTTGATTAGTTTAAAATTGTCAAATTACTCTTTTAAGTCTCATAGCTGCTCGTATCATATGTTTCTTATCCAATTGTTCCAATAGTTTACGATTTCTTAAAGATGTCTTTGACATAGATCTTCCTAATAATCTGGAAGAACTTACTGAACGATTGCGATTATTTCTGCGTCGTTCTGTTGAGGCTGGTGCCCCAGCACCCGATTGCATTATTGTAAATCGGTCATTTAATGACAAATTTGTTGAACTGTTTACATGAATTTTGTTTATTGGTTGCATTATGACGTCAAAATTTATAATCTGAAAATTAATAAAATAATTGATTAAACTAAAATCCTTCCCTGTTTATTGATTTTTTTTTTAAAAAAAAGAGGCCAATTATAGAATAAATTATGAAATATTTCAAAATCTTACAGATTAGCACAATTTCTTAAAACATATTTTTTCTATTCTTCTGCAGTTACAAAATTAATGGCTGTAACAATAATGGTTGATGCATAATTTATCAGTAAACATTGTTTGATTAAATTAAAATTTTGTCTTAAACGAGGAAAAACCCTACTACTGGGGAAAAATATTAAACAAACTTGCTATATTATTGACTTATATAGTAGAATATAGGTATTTTAAAAGATTCATGAATAAGAAATCAAATCACAATATAATATTCAAAAGTAAACAGACCTAAAATTAAGGAAAAAGTTAAGCAACTTAATGAAAGATGAATTTATTGTTTTTTTTTTCAAATAACAGCTAAAGAAATACTCAAAGCTAAAGTGCGAAATATCAGTTTTAAGAGAGTGTGTCAGAGGGTAGATCAACCAAAGATAATGGACGAAAAGAATGCTAACCCAGATATCGAAAATCTACGAATTTCAATCAATTACCCAAAATTAATAGTCTCTTAATTAGTCCTTAGTTCTATTTTATATAAAAACTCATATAGAGAAAACAAAATGGAGGTATCCCCAACGTTTATAACACACAAAAAAATTAGAACATACTGAGGACCTCTTTCAGGCGGCAGAAAGGTCAAGAATTGGGAGCATAATATGCTTGATTTTAGTAATAAATTTAAAGATTTAACTATACATGCAAACTAATCATATACATTAGAAGTTTTAAAATTTGAATGTACATATTTATTACTATCAACCAAAATACCTATAAGTTGATTGCTTTATATTTTATAAGTTTGGGCGTGTTTTGTTTTTGTTTCTAGTTTTAAAAATGCTTCGTCAATGTTTTGGAATAAATTCACTGAACACAAACATTTTATGAAAACAAAATGGCTCGCTTGCAAGTAATAAATTTATAATTTGAAGATTTTAATTTGTACTTTGCGTAAACACCGAATTGAAATAAAATTTTAAAAAAAACTTAAAATTAGTACTGTTACAGAAATCTATAAATAATTTCGTTCTCTGGAAGTCAGTTTTATATTTTTGGATGACTGCTTACGCCCACGTCGAAATAATTGAAAACTTGTTCTTGTTCTATTTTAAGAAATCCATAAAACTTACATTTTATAAACCTTTTGGACAAAATTGGCAATTACAAAACACTGTAATACTACACGATATTAATCGTTTTTAGTATTTTTTTAAACTGCACTTTTAATATTCTTTCAAGATGTCCGTCCACACTTTTTTGATAAAAAAAACTTCCTGAAGGCTGAACCAAATTCAGTGTTGCCAAGTCATACAAAGAAAAAATCGGGATACGGTAAAAAAAATAAAGACCAAAATGGCCAACATTTTTTTACAATATAATTAGCGGCCACTCTATAAAATCTACTATAGTGGTGCGACAACCTGGAGAGTTATTGTTAGTTATGACCACTAAAGCG
>JANSTT010016440.1:5813-67471 GCA_026745375.1 Platyura marginata | reverse complement strand
TAAGACAATTAGATGAGTATGTTAGAAGATATTACATTAAAAGCAAAACCTGTCTCACTGTAGGGCACTCTCCCCTAGCCTTTTAGTAACTTATTGAAAAAAAATTTTCAAAGGCGCCAAACATTCCTCGCACACACAAAAAAAAACCACGAGCCGGCCCTGTATATAAATATATACTACCTATCCAATGATGGGTTCGTATTTACGTTACTCTTGATCTTGAAACTTGATTTTGTAGCTTAGTCTCACACACATTGTATTTAGAAGAAGTATACAATTATGCTGGATGACCTCATTATGTGTTTAAAGACGAAAATATTTTTGTTGTTTCCGCATTGTAGACCAGTAGTGAATCTATTAGTTCGCAGTTAGCATTTCCGTTAATATATTGTTATTATAAAGTGATTATTTATACATTCGTACTCGTTGTTTAACAGGATTTTAGTGGATAGTGGTTTTCTCCTTAGTAGTAGCGAATTTTGAAAAGGGAAGGAAAGTCGAAAAAGCGATCTGCAGGTAAGTTTGTTGTATTTTTTTTTATGTACATATTTATCTACACCTAAACACATTTGTGCCCCACTAAACGCATCTAAATTCCAATACCAGCAGTTCCTTTCTAAACAATCGACTTGATGTACAAGCGAATTTCGATTAAATAGAGAAGATGGAAGAAAGAAAAGAAAAAGAGGCAGAGAACGAAAAATCGAAGGCAGCAAGCAAGCGAACGAGACGGAATTTTGGAGTTTTTTTTCCAAAAAATTAAAAAATAGAAAATAAAGTTGAAAAAATGAAGAGAAGTGAAATAGTGAAGATAAAGTGTTTTGAAAAGAAACGAATGAATCATGAAACCAAAGGTCTAAATATAAAAAAAGAGAAAAAGCTGACAGGATTCCAGGAGGTATACTTCTGGACTTCTGGTAATTGAATAGTCGAATAATGTACGAGTAGAAATGTTTTAAAGAGTTTCAAACCTAAGTGTCATATATGAAGCGTGGTGGGCACTTTCCTTATATCTTACATAGTCTAATCGAATAGATTAATTAAAGTTGGAGTGTCAATATAACTTGGTGGGATGTGAAGGTGTGGTCGACAATAGTATTCGTGTCGACACCATATTTTATCGTTGAATATTTGATTTGTTGATCTTCTTCTACTATTTCTTCGCGTTATCCTACTGAAATAGGGTTCGCTGTTCGAGTTCTGAGACGCCAATGTCCATTATTTTGCGTTGTACAATTCGTTCAGTTAAAATTTGTTCATGTCGCTTTGACTTTGGTCTTCCGGTTGTTTACGTTTCGGTTCAAAACTCAATGTGACTCAGATCTGCACATAACGTGACCAAACCATCTGAGATGTCCTTCTTTAAATTTCTTTTTTATAGGCGCTGTTATGTATTTCGTACGTGGTCTAACATCGTCACACCGCATGACCATCCGCATTTCACCTGTGTGGAGTGTTTGCTTTCGTTCAGCACTCTCTGAACCATACATCATCAATGCCATCAATTGATTCATTGATCATTACCGGCAATTATTTAAATGATCTATTGTTGTCACCGGTTGTTGCATCAAGTGAGGATTATTAACTGAATATGACATACCAAAATATTTATTCCACTAGGTTACAGTATAGACCACTAAGAAAGTTGTAGAGTAGGTATTGGTGACTAATTGTCAAATATATTGCTAAGTAACAGCTAATAGATCATTTTAATCTAATCTGTTTTCTTAATACGATAATTGTTATTGATTTCAATGAGACAGGAGTTGGAAACGTTTTTTTTATAGAGGTCAGCATTTAAGTAACAATATTGATTCTTAGTTTTGGAACGAAAGTTCCTGAGTTTTTTTTTTGTTTTTAAATAGACCCATGATAATTAGATTATTATTTCTGACCGAACGTGTACGTTTCGAAATGCAAATATACCCCAAGAGCTGTCCAGCCACTTATGAATACAAATGATTAAATAAATCCTAGAAATGACATAAAATTGATTGCAGTGCCATAGTACTATGCCATGGAACTTTTTGATTCATTAACCCTTTTGGGGTTGTTAACCAGGTGGGGTCTCAACGAAACCCCAGTACATTTAAAATACTTCAGTTTTTCTAAAAATACTCTAACTAAAGTATAAGAAAAAGTGGAAACAATACCTGGTATTGTAATTTTTGTTTTTAAATCCTAATGGCTTCAAATAGAAGTTCAACCGAAAAAGAACTTCGCCGCATTGCCGAGAAAATGATTTTGAAAAATATGAACTAAAATTTAAAATTAAGGACCCCACCTGGCATTATACGTAATAAAAATCACCTGGTATCACAAAAGGGTTAATGAAATTCTAATTTTATTATTCTCTATCATTTTTGTCATGTTCATTTTTTTTGTAATCCGAATATATTTTGAGTAAATTATCAAAAATCCTGGAAATTCTATAAAATTGATTGCTCATTATTGGAAGCCGTAAAAACATTTGGTCCAATAAGGAAATCTTCATTTTTATATTCCCTATCATTTTGATCACATTCATTTTTTCTACATTAAGATTAGATACACGCAGTACCCAATCCTCCCCTATACCTTGTCCAATTTGTTCCAAAAACAATTGAAATCATACTCTAGGAGTACTTAATAAACTGTTAAAATTTCAGCTTTCTAACTTCAGCCGTTTAGCCATAATCTGGATCACGAACGGAAGAGGACTTTCGCTAAAAGTTCCGCGCATTTCCACTGGAAAATCCCTGATTAAGTTGAACAATAAGATAATATCTTTGCTATAGTAACAACATATATTTATAGCCAATAAACACAGTAACGAACAAGTCATTAGTGCATAAACTTTCAAGTAACAAACGAAAAGTCGAATTTGTTGGTCGCGTATCTCCCGGTGTATTAGCAATGGATTTATTAGCGCCATTTTCACTCATTGTGATCATCGTAACATGTTTATATTTTTACCTTAAGAGATCATTATCATACTGGCAACGAAAAGGATTTCCATATCTGCAGCCAACATTTCCACTGGGCAACCTTCAAGGCATTGGCCACAATGAGCAATTTTCCATAATGATTGATCGATTCTACAAAGGACTGAAAGGCAAAGGTCCCGTTGGCGGTGTATATTTTCTGTTCAAGCCATTTGCTGTGGTAACCGATATTGATTTGATCCGAACTATCCTAATAAAGGATTTTCAATATTTTGAGGATCGTGGAGTGTTCTACAATGAAAAAAAACAACCAATTTCGGCTCATTTGTTTGCACTTGATGGTGACAAATGGCGTAATCTGAGAAAAAAGATGTCGCCAACATTTACATCGGGCAAAATGAAATTTATGTATCCAACAATAATTGATGTATCCAAACAGTTTGAGTCGTGCCTGTCGCAGACAGTTAATGGGAACAAAGATGTGGAAATAAGAGAACTACTAATTCGATTTACTGTTGACGTTATTGGCACCTGTGCATTTGGCATCAATTGCAATAGCCTAACCAATCCTGATGATGAATTTAAAACGATGGGAACCAGAGGTTTTGAGGATCGAACATATCCCACAACATTATTGTTCTTCTTTGCCGCACTGGGAAATTTACTTAAGTTACTTGGAGTTAAACCCATTAAAGAAGATGTTGAAGCATTTTATACAAAAATTGTCCATGAAACGGTCAAATTCCGCGACGAAAATAATATTCAACGCAATGACTTTATGGACATGATGATAAACTTAAAAAACCAATCAAAAGATCCGATAACACAGGATGAAATAGTTGCGCAGGCTTTTGTGTTCTTTTTGGCTGGATTTGAAACGTCAGCGACAACAATGACGTACGCTTTGTATGAATTGGCATCAAATCCGGACATTCAACAAAAGGCAAGGAACGAAATTCGATCAGTGATCGATAAGCATGGCGGCCACTTTACATACGAAGCTATGATGGACATGCACTATTTGGAACACGTTATAAATGGTAATTACGATAAGATACGGATTTTTCTTTACTTATGAATAAAAAAAATAACAAAAATATTCATTTCAGAAACACTAAGAAAACATCCACCATTAGGAACACTTGTTCGACGAGCCACAAAGGAGTATCAAATTCCTGGAACGAAAAATATCATTCAAAAAGGCATGACCGTTATGTTACCGATCTACTCAATTCAACATGATCCCGAATATTTTTCGGATCCCGAAAAATTTCTGCCCGATCGATTTTCGGCCGAAAATCAATCGAAACGCAGCTCTGATGCTTTTCTGCCATTTGGTGATGGACCCCGAAATTGTATCGGACTTAGATTTGGGATGATGCAAAGTAGAGTTGGTTTAGTTAGTTTGCTGTTAAATTATGAAATATCAAAATGTTCAAAAACAATGGATTCGATTGTTTATACGAAGAAAAATATTATTATGTCACCAGAGGGCGGTCTTTGGTTAAATTTAAAAAAAATATGAGAAGTATTCGAAAGATTTGAAGATTTCTTTGATATTTGTCATCAATATTTTGTAAGTAAATTGTATAAAACAATTAAATATTTTAATTAAAGATAATTCCTTGTAAAATGCATTACTAATTCGTTTAGTTATAATCTAAGTAAGCAACTTAGTACCTACTATTCCGAGTTTTATAATTCTTTAGTATACAACTAAATAACAGGATTAATCCTGAAATAGACGATTCGTGTCCATTCTGCAATGAATCACCCCACGATGTTCATCACCCGTTTAGCTCTTCTCAGAACATAACAGACTTGACCACAAGGAATCTTTGGCACAACCCAAAAAAGGTTTCTGAGTTCCTAGGATTAGTATAATGGAGCTAGACGGATACAACAACAACTGCATTATATATCATATATGTGCTGCTCAAAGTTTATCCTATAGGAACTAGCAGAGCCGTGCACCATAAAAAGAAACATAAAAATAAAAAATGCACATACCTTAAACGAAGACTCCCAAGCGAAATTTTCCAGTGTCGAATGTCCACCATTTTGACCAATTATTCCATTAATACGCTCAATTTAGTAGTCTCGTCCAAAAAAACGCGGATGGACCATCGCTGGTAACTTGCCTGTAATATTCTGAAAACAAGAATTCTATGTAGGGAGGAACAAATATTTTATGGAAATTCATTTCAAATGATTAAGGGTGGTTCATATTTTGTATAAATTTTTTATGTTTTTATTATTTCAAAAATCATTCAACACAGAAATTGCATAAAATTATTACGCTTTTGTTATTTTTTCTATGAAAAACTCGGATGTGTAGGTCTCTTTGATTGTTGGTTTTTATTAAAACATTTTTGGTTTCACTTTAAAACACTATATTTATAGGTCGGGAGGTAAACCACACCTAATCTAACTACTTTGCATAAAATTGTTTGCAGCGCCATAACGGTGAGCCGTGGAACTATTTCGTCTATTATTGAAATCTTAATTTTTTTTAATCTCTATAATTTTGGTTATGTTCCTTTTTCTCTAATCCGAATCTATTTCGAGTAAAACTTAAAAATCTTCGAAATTATATAAAAATTGATTGGAGCGCCATAACGGCAGGCCGTAGAAATTTTTAGTCAAATATGGAAAAAATAATTTTTTTATTTTCTATAATTTTGTTCACATTCCGAATATATTTCGAGTAAATAAATTAAGTACACACAGTACCCTGCTCTCCCCTAGAACGTAAAACATTAAATATTTTACTCTAATACTTAATAAACTGTCAACATTTCAATTATTCTTCGTATTTATCTGCCTGTTACTAATTTCTGCATCTGATATAGTACCACAAAGGTCAACATTGGATTAATTACTACTTATGTTTATTATAAATGACTCTTTCTTGATTTGTTCAAAATCAAAATGTCCGTTGTTTGCTGAATGAATTTTTAAAAAAAAGACTGTTGGTGATTATCCATCAAAATATAATCGGCAAATTGCAATTTGTATGTAATTTCTGTTTTGTATGCGAAAATTACAATTAGAAAGTGGGTGGTTAGCTTATGCTATTATCAATTACCATAATTAAATATATTTGTAATTAATTAATTAATGATTTATCGGACGATATGTAGTTGAAAATTAGCCATTAACGAATATGTATGTATGTACATAGAAAAATAATTTCTAATCTAATAATATTATCCCAACCATAAATAAATCAATTTAAATTTAAATTGTATATGAACATTCAATGAACAAGTAGTGTGTAGGTATAGCACTTCAAATATAGTATGTACTACATATAAATATATGTGAGGGGGAGGGACGGGGGACTTATTCATAATGTAAACAATACCAAATGCTAATACCGAATACACTACATATACAATACATAAATATCTAACAATTCCAAAATAAATTAATGAAAATTGAAAACTTTCCATGTTCATACATGGAAATAATACAAAATCCAATATTAATTGTTTAATAATACCTAAAACCTACATATATATATGTATATATATATATATATATATATATATATATATACAGTAGTGTCGCGATAATTCGGACAATTAGAAACCAGAGCCTGTCCGAAATATTGAATTATCCGGTCCTGACCCATTGAACGCAAAAAGTTTGCGTTGATTTGGCAGTTTATGATATTTGTTTATACAAAACTATACATTTTCCGGATTACAGAGTGTCCGAATTACTGAGACACCACTGTATATATATTGATAAATGTACGGCGATCTTGTTTTAATAAAATACGAAATGTCGAAATATTTCATTATTCTATTCATTTGCCATATCCATTATTTAATGAAGTGTAATGTTAGTTTTTAATTAATGTTTGTTTATTGTAATAATGTGTCGTCGATGAACATTTTCCATTTATTTGTATTGCAAATATATATTTCTGAATAATTTTATTCCCCAACCCAAATCTAATGTCACGCGAGATTCGAAATATGTCGATTTCCATCAGCAAAAGAAAATGGCAACCACGCCATCTTTATTTTTTAATTTTTTTTCTGGCAGGTGAAATCTAAAATTACTAGCGGTGGGGGCGAAAAAATAGATTAGCATTTCGCATAAGTGATCCGTTCACTAATATGGAAAGTTTGGCAGTGATCATGAGTTATTCCCCAATATAAAAGGAAAAAAAAACCCCCCGAAAAACTGGATTAACGGAGACATTATGAGAAATCAAAAATACTACATGCTACAGCTGATATCGTACGGTGAAATATTGATGGAAGGGAAAATTGTGGTAGGAAGCAAATATCCATATGTGGCTGCGAAACATCAAAAATTGAACAAATCTGCGTACCTCGAGAGAATTAACGGACCGGCAGGAAGAGGTCTTCAGCGATATAATATAAAAACATGGTAGACAAAGGTCGAAATTTGAATCAGCAGCAGAAGAAGAACAAATAAAAGGATTAGCAGACGAAACACAAAAATTAATCTGAAAAAATTCCTCTCTTTTCTACATTTAGACATGCAAATAACCAGACTTTCCAATGGTTAGAATTTAAGAGAGGAACTAAGGGTCCAATTTTCAATGGGAGGTACTTACTTGGAAACGAATAAAACCCCTTCCCAATTCAATTTAGTCACTGATTGTCAAATGTCTGGTAAAATGTTTAGAATAACTGAAAATGTGACTTTTAACGGACAGCTCCTCAAATGTGAAGAGACAAAACGTACGTACAGGACGTACAAAAATATCGGATTTTGATCGAAATCATACTGCCCTAAAAACTTTTTCGATTTTATTAATTTCTTTGTAGTTTTTTTTATTGTGAATCACGAGAGAAAGGAATTTACAGTTTATATGAAATCCAAACCATCTGCCCCAGCTCACTAGAGTCGCATAAAGTAAAAAAACCGGTAAATTAAATTTTTTCAACTGAGAAACGACCGAACTGAACATAAAAAACGTCCATTTTCCATCCCACCATTAACCCTTATAGGAACATCCGCCACCCCCTCCCCCTTACTACAAATTTACTATAAATCACTCATTTCTCGTGCCAATGTTACCCATAATGACTAGCAACCCTCACCCCATCAACTCCCCCCCCCCCACATAAATATAATTTAGAAAAAAAAAGGAAAAGAGGACGCTCTGCATATTATGATCCCATCTAAAATTGTCATCCGAATTAAGGTTAACGTTCCCTGTATGTCTAGAAAAATTAAGCAATCGGATAGAGGAAATCGCACTCCAATTGGGCAATTTCCAAACTAAATCATTCAACGCGCCCGCCTCATGATGGTAACCCGTTCGGCTACTTACCATTCTGCTTATATATAGCTTCCTACATGCATGAATCCTACTGCTCTTCAGAAATTTCCAGTCTTTAATCAATCCCTTTTTTATATAGACATATGGAAAATGAAAATAGGAATTTCTATTTCTAATTCTAATGAAATTGTAATCTTCTGAAGTTTTATCACCTAACTTAAAATCGTCTAGATTTGTTTCTAGACAAAACCATCATAAAGGTTCCAACTGGAATATCTTAAATCCCATTGATCAATTTTGTAATTTTTTACGATTCAGTAATTCGAACACTCATCATCCGTCAAGATAATTTCAAGAGGGAGAGAGAGAGAGAGAGAGAGAGAGAGAGAGAGATAGAGATGTTGTCCATTCAATAAATTAAAGAAAAAAAAATAAAAAAACTTACATGAGTCTAGGTCACATCTCATTTTAATTCATCACTTCCAAAAACACACACACTTCACACATTTGGATAATAATTCTTTTCCCATTTAGCTCTACTCTTCGGACCGCCTGGTCGCAATACCTTTGGAATATAAACGGGCGTATGATCATCAAGCTTACGCTGAAACGGATTGATGCCCAACTCAAAGAATCGTCGTTTTGGTGCCAGCGGTTTTGTGTCATTATCAATTTTGTAGATTTTCTCCCAATTATAGATTTCCGGCACTAACCGATCCCTTGGTCTATTCGATACCAAATGTTTGTAACGCGTTTCCAGAAAGATCCGTTTCTTTGGATCTTCAATGTCGGCCACTTTTTGTTCGATTTGATTCAGATAGGGTTTCATGTCGATTTGACGTTTCTCCGGTTGATTGACATAGAATTGAATCAAATGTCGCAGGACATCATCATTGAAACCAATCAATTTGCCATTGCTATCGATCTCTTCGAATAATTTCATTTCCTTTGTGCCCCAACATTGATTGTACTTGGAATTGGTGTCAAACGAGTCACAGTGCACCAATGTGGTGTTCATCTGATATACATAAAAGGACCAGTACTGTCCATCGGTTAGTATTGTTTGTGTTGTAAGAGGATAGGTGAGATCGTTGAATGTGGAAAATCCTTGATAGCATGCCTGACCAAATAGCCAACCATAACTGCATAGTAAGGCCTGGGCATGCAGTGCTTCCTGATCATCTTCTTGGCCAAAGTCACGATTTCTGAATGTCATATGATTGCGACTGTGATACGATAAAAGACCAAATTCATGATGACTCCCTGGCCAGAAACCTTGAAACGAATACAATCAATCATACGGACCAAGGGAAAATCTCAATTAAAATCTGTACCTGGAATTGTTGCTCCGTGACGATAATCATGAACATAACCTAATGACCGTGGATCATATTTAAATGTTGGTATTCTATCAAGTGGACTTCCGGACGATGATTCGACAGCACCGCTAATTGATTTAAGAGGATCCTGATGACGTATTGTCAAAAAAGGTGTCCCAAGATATTGAAACACTCGATCAACTGGATCGTTGGCCAAATGTTTTTGCCATAACCGACCTTTTCGTATATCTCTAATTTTAACTGGCGGCTCAATGCCACCAACAAACCAGAATGCTTCGTGTCTGGGATCCAAATCAATTTCGGCCGTTGCCAAATGACTATTGTCGGCAATCAGTCCATTTAGTAGAACACGATTAATTTGGGCAATAAGTTTGGCACTTCTCTGGCGACTTTTTTCGAGACGTTCAACTTCCGGATCGAAAAATTTATTGACGTCTGGTCTAAAAGAAAAAATGTCATCTGTGATTAACTGGATTGACACCACTTTCTCGCCATTATTACCTATAACCGGTAAATTCAAACAGAATTGCATCTTCAATGTCAGATTTAATCAATTTTAGAAAAGTCTCAGCATGTTCATTGTCTCCCCGATGCATTGATGGAAGTCGTTCACAATCCTCCAAGGCGGTTCTTGTTATGTGCTGCATAAAAGGCAAACAATTGTACGGAAATTTGTTGTCATTAAGCATAACACTTTTGTAACCATAGTATTTAGGCATATTGATGGCAATAAGCTTTTCCTCGACCGTACTCAGGTTTTGAATTTTTCCATGCCGTTCTTGTCGCTTCCGTATTAAATTCTGTTTCAGGGAGATTTCTTCAATTTTTGGATATTGAGGTTCTTTGGTGTATTCCTCTTCACTGGTTTGTAGTGTTCGCGTTGCATATTTACGATAATTATTGGCGAAAAAAGGCTTTGGAAATTTTTTTAGTTGCGACAGAGAAAAAGACATTTTTTTTGTTTGACATTCAAACTGAAATATAAAAATAATGAGGTTATGTCATAGCCTCATTATCGCATATAGTGCTAAGATGAAAAAATTGTTCATTTTCTGAACTAAAATAGAAGTACTAGATTAGTCATACTTTTGCATTTAGTCAAAACGAAAAATAATAAAATTCACCACGAAAAATGGTACAATTGTAAGAAAAAGACGGGCAAATTGATAGAATCATGTATTAAAAAGAGATCGATCGAATGGCCTATGGCTGAATTGAAATTGTTAAGGAAAAACATTTTGGATTTTGACAGTACATTATCAGCATGGCGTTGCTGCAGAAAATTTTATGATAAAAAAATTGCTCGATTCCGCAATTAGTATTTATTTAGATTTGCATGATAATTTAGTGAACTAAAAGACTGGTGAATATTTACAACATTGTTCTACTAAAATTTGGTATGTACTAAATTATCAATTATAATTTTCATTCTTTATTTTGTCCTCGAAAAAATGATGGTTGGTCTTTGGTCGTTGGTGGATTTTGTTCCAACACTAAAAATGGCCACAAATCCCGTTCTTCGATCGTAATGATTTTTTTGGCGGTAGTCTTATTAATAAAATTAAGTTATTTATAGGAATTTTATGCAGTTTTTGCAGTGATTTATGTATTTCGGAAAAAAAAAAATTTGTTTACCAAACCGAAAAGTGTTGGCAATGATTTTTTGGGACGACCGAACGCTTAACGGTTTATTACACAACCATTGTTTACAAATACAATAGAAACACGTGCAATTACCTTAACTTCAATGATTATGCATTTATTTACACGATTTATTAGTGATGAACACATTGCTTTTTGGCCAATACAATCAAATGAAACATTCCAAAATAATTTAAGATACATCAATTAAAAAAAAACTATTAAATGATCTCTTATGACACTTATTGAATGTTCAATTGATTGTGTCCGTTATTGCTTGAATATAATTTTAGGTTTCATTACGGAAGTGTGGAAGGCTTCTTCTATAAATAGATCTAACCGATATACTCTTAATAACGAGATATTCAAGTCACTTCAAATTCGAACAACAAATCTGCACCGGGCGGAGATTTCTTTTTGAACTTTGATCGGAAGCCTGAAAGAAACGTTGAAGTTGAATATTGATGGTGGAAAGAGCACATTCAATGAAAATCTCATTTTAGAGATCTATTTGGAAATTTCCAAATTCAACGTTTCATGGGCCGAACTGATCGTTCAACGATGCTAAGCTCGTTGAATTTGAGGTAGTCTGTGCATTGTGTCTGGGTTTTTAATGGCGATTGAGAAAATAATGTGTTGGCATCATAAGCGTTTTCCAAAAAGACTCAAAATCAGTGTTTCTGAATGACTCCAAATAGGAGCTGATTAATTGGCTAGTAACTTATCTGGTTTAATGCTTCTAAATGACTTTAAAAGTGGTGAGTCATACAGAATCATGGTGAATCAATGGTGAATTTCTTGAAATTATTGCTGACAAATTCAAAATTACGGCTAAATTACAAAAAATAGCTTAAAAAAATGGTGAATCACTTAGATTTGTCTGAATCAATAGAAAACCATTAGTTATGATTCAAATGATTCGATTTAGGGGAAGTTTTTTTTTTACGCTACATGTCTAAGACTCATGGTCACTATAAAATAAATCAAAGTTTGCTACTTAAATTTAGAAAAAGAAAATATTAACATCAATAAAAAAACAGCTGAATCTTTAATCGATTTAATTAATTTTCTGTTTTTCTTCAATTTGTTTATTTTTTTTTTTTTTTAATTTAGACTGAAGAAGTATCATCCAGGCAGTATCGATGTGCGCGCACAAATAAATGAACAAAAATCGTAAACAAGACCGATAGAAGGATGATTGATGGTGCCGAAAATTAAACAATGAAAAGAATTGAATAAAAAAAATTCCCAGGTAGTAGATAAGAATTAGTCGCACACGATAATGGCACATCAGACAAACTTAATTTAATTTCATCTTAAAATTTACTACATACAATTTACACGGCTCAAGTCACCAACAAGAAAAACAAAAAAAAAACCATCAGACTTACTACTACTACTACTTACTACTGTTACCTACACCGCCTATTATTGGTAATTTTTTTCGATATTATTGTTATATACACAGACAGACACACACACAAACACTTGTTACTTGTCACCGCGATCTATTTAAATGATCAAAACAATGTATCCACCAAATTCTAATATTTTAGTAACAACAACAACGTCAATAAACGAAGATCATCAACAAACAGAACAAAATGCCAAACAATCGAAGCAATCGAATAAAAATCCCAATGGCACTGTAAATAAAAAGAAATCCGCCCATCAAGTGACCAATCGAAAACGGTACAATAATAGCCATCACAATAATAATAACAATAATAATCAACATAATTCGAAAAAATCATCAATCGAGTCATCACAGTCATCCAGCTCTAGAGAGAGTTCGGTCAGCACAAAGAATAAGTTGGGTGGTATGAGTAATTTATCGAAGGCAACAATCGCATCAACAATAACAACAACAACAACAACAATACCACCAGCAACAGCAACAACATCAATACCAAAAACAACATCAACAAATACTATTACTGCAACTACTACTAATAGTACTATCGCTACTAGTACGACTGCCATAACTACATCGTCTGCTAATTGTACAACGGCAACATCAGCGGCCGCCTATACATTGGATTTTCTACGTTACGTTGGTGTTCAGATGAGATCGGTCCCTCCGACAACCGTTGATCCATCCACTATACAACGGTCTAGCCACAGTGACATTCCAAATCATAATAATAACAATAATAATAATAATAATAACAACAACAACAACAATAAAGGAAATCCAACATATGTCCATCCAAATAATTGTCGCATTTATAATGGCAAGGATGATCGATCGAAAGTGACAAATAATATGAGAGTATCGTCGGGCAGTACAGATAGTGGTGAGATTGTCTGTCATAATATATCGAAAACGAATCAGCAATCAATACAGAATTTTTTCAATCAAGGTCACAGCTATCACCAGCAGCAGCAACAACAGAATCACCATCATCATCATCATCATCATCAACATCAACTGCAACAATCGGCATTTCACAGTTATCACATGAATAACAACTATCACAGTAACAATCGAAATTACAATAATAATAATAACAACAACAACAACAATAACAATCACGTTAAAAAACATTGGAATCCAAACTATCAAAGATTTAAGCGAAATAATATTCAAAATAACAACAACAATAATAATAATAATAATAATACTGCCAATACGAATATGAACAATCCCCCCAATAATAAATTTAGCCGAAATTCAAACAACAACAACATCAATCAACGTAATCAAATGTCACGCAACATCAACTATGTCAATTTCGATCATCTACACTGTGACACCCTGGCAAACAAAACGAATATCTCCCCAACACGTGATACAAAATCCGAAAATTCATCAGTTGTCCAATTATGTCCACCAAATCAATCGATTCCAACATCCACAACATCCACATTAACCGCCAACCATTTATTGGCCACATCAATGCCATCAATTGATACTCGCACCAACGTAACCAGCACCGCCGCATATCTACCGCTTGAATACGATTCGGATTCATCGCATTCAAGTTTTCGGCACACCACCCCCACCACCGACTATGGTCTGTGTTCATCATTGTCACCGCATCACTATGCAACATCCGAACATTGTCCATCGACGAATCATTCTACCCATTGTTTGATTGGCGCCGATGATCATCCATTTTTACGTAAACATACGGGATTTTATGGTTCACAGCAAAGTCTATCCGTGTGGCATACGAACGTTCATCAACATTATAGTTCGCAGGGATTGTATAGTGATAGTCCGTCCGATGAACGGAATTCCTGTCAGAATGATGAGGAACAACAGAAGAGAAGGTGAGTTTGCCTTCTTAACCCTAGATGGGGGGGGGTTTCTTTTGGCTGAGACTCCACAATTCCTCGCCATATATCTGTCGGTCCTCAGCTAACGTCGATTTATTCGAGACTCTTGTGGAGTTTTCTTGAACAAATCATTTCAGGTGAAAAACTGCCACAAGTGTTCATACATTTTTTCCTAACATTTGAAATGTTTCCCTATACCTACAGTTTTAAGTGGGATCCAAACCACTCGGCCCAAAGCTCAATCTTCGTATGAACAGAAAAACACTTAATATTTTTTCTCTCAGACAGGTATCGAACTCGGGACTTCCCATTCCAAATGACACATCACTGGTCGATCTGGTGTGTTCCGAATCTCTTGTTCCGGGTTTAAATCATCTGTAACTCTGATATTTTTGGTTCAGAGGACTATCTGCCAAAAAAATGATGCCCTTTCTCTAATTGCAGTAAATATCCGATCTATATCCCTGTTGAGCTTACAATGGTCTCTATCACATGACGAGACAGATGTTCGTTCCACTAGTAGTTCATCATCATCATCATTGGCTCTACAATTCTTGTTAGGTTCTGACTTCCTTAAGTAGACGTATCCATTGGTTGCGATCTTCCGCGGTCGACTTCCGGTTTAGAACGTCTATTGCTCTCTATGGCACTATTCTGGATGCGTTGTCTTTGAGAATAAAAAATCTCTTTATTTACTGACCTCCTTTTGCCTGAACGAGCGTTCGGTGGGAGTTCAGGAAATTTTAAATGTCGCACACCACCCTATGAACTAAGGAATCTTTGGTCCCGTTATGGACTATGGAGTTTTTGGATGAGAGATTTTCCAAAAAAAAACTGATCTATGGGTAAGGGACTGACTGTGATCCTCTTATTCTTTTTCAAGATTCTTGGTAATCGACCTTGAGAATAACTCCGGAGTCGGATATTGGAAGTTTACTTATGATTCCAAAGGAATTAGGATTTTATAAATTTTCTTCTCTTATTTTTAGCTACTCAGAACGAAATTCACCACAAGGAAATAAACCATACAAAGGTGGCCGGAAAAATTCCAATCATCACTATCCCCATCATCGAATCACCAATTTCAATGAAAATAATCATCATCTCTATACACCACCAGATAGATTTCTAACGCGAGCCCATTTGGTCGAAGTTAAAGAAGCACCCGAATCCCTATTAAACAATTCCATATGGGATGATCTATCACAAATGATATGGAATAAATTCCTAACCACCCAACAATCGGAAGACACGTACAAGAAAAAAATGTATTTGTGGCGCTATCTATATTTGTGTGTCAAAGTAAGTAACGTAAATTCACCAATTACCCACATTTTCTCTTTTATCCCCAATAATCAATAACCAATAAACGGTCAGTTCAATTGGCAGAAAATGCATCCCAGATATGGACTGTATTTGGTCGGCTCAACGATATCTGGATTTGGTTCAGATTCGTCCGATGTTGATATGTGCCTTGTGTCACGTTTCGTTACCAATCTTGATTCACGTTTGGAGGCAATGATGCATTTGGCACATTTACAGGAACATTTAACAAGCACAACAGGTACCGACCCTCCCACTCTCCACACCGAAGTCTCACCGAAACAATTTTTTTGATTCCAGGCATATTCGATACATTTAATTTAATCCAAGCCAAAGTGCCAATTTTACGGTTTAAGGACTCCTTGCATTTGCTAGAGGTAGATTTGAATTTCAACAATAGCGTTGGCATCCGTAACACCCATTTGCTGTACTGCTACTCGCAAAGTATAACAACAATCAACAACCAACAACAACAACAAATGGACAATGAAAATTTTAATTTTTTTTTTTCTTTCTTCTTCCAAATTCTTAGTGGACTGGAGATTACGACCGCTGGCCCTTGTTGTTAAACAATGGGCACAATTTCATCACATTAATAATGCCAAAGATATGACAATATCGAGCTATTCATTGGTGCTAATGACAATACATTTTCTTCAGGCCGCTGTACATCCGCCAGTGCTTCCATGTTTGCATACATTGCATCCGGAAAAGTTTCAGGTGAGTGCCATTGAATTGATGTCCACTCTGACCACTGATTATGGTTAATCCGGTAAGTGTCAATTATATTTAAGTAGTCTCGTCTATCTGATTTGGATTTGGTCTGATTTGAACTTGGAGTTAAATTCATTTGTTACGAGTCCACCACTTCCTTTGGTCCATCATTGTTCTTCTGTTCCACTTTAAAAACAAGAAAAAAGAGGCTGCCAATCGGGAGTACAGTGATTTAAGCCTTAAAAACCATGAGAAATTATGTAGTCCCAATGGACTGGAAACAACATCAGACTACTTGGAACAGATGCTTTTCTGGGGCCACTGTACTTCTCTTCTTCTTCTTCTTCAATAGCGCTACATCCCGATGTAAGTGGAATTTGGCTTTTTCCACAATCTTCCTCCAAATTGTACGATGATCCGCTGCACATGTACTCCATTTCACGGACCTCTAGTGAGCGTCGGTCTCTCTTCAGGTTATCGCACCACATGGGCGTACCCATTGCTCTGGTATTGAAGTGCTCTGGAGTAGATATTCGTTTTTGAGCTCGATTTTCTTATTAAATGTCCTTGGCCACCTTATTCATTAAGCTCGCAGTTCGTTCTTCATATTATTATCTTAGGAACAGGACAGATAACTTCACAAGTCTGACCACTTTTATCCGATACGGGGACTACTTGAAGAAGTGGCCGATTACTTTGATATAAAATATCCCCCACCACCACCCACCCAACTCAACTTCTACTAATTATTGACATTTTTTTTTTTTTAATTTCTAGAAACTTCACGATATCAATAATATTGACATGAACGAAGACATTGAGCGATATTATTCGAAAAATAAACAAACACTGGGCGAACTATTTGTCCAGTTTTTATCCTACTACAGTCGCTTTGACTATACACAATGTGCCATATCAATACGAACTGGTAACACATTACCAATTGAAGAGTGCCGTTTGGCTCGTAGTCCAAAAAATGATCCGCACCAATGGAAAGAGTTATGCATTGAAGGTAATCTCATCATCATTATCATCACCATCATATAGTCATATAGAGGCAGGGGTTCTTAAAGTGGAAGGGAGTGCGCTATTAAATACATTTTATGAAAGTATGGATTTGAAATCGATAATGATCGCAACGGTCCCTTTGATCTTATCTAAAAACTTAATTTATGTGTCGCTCTAGTACTTCTATTTACATCTCCTATCTGGAGTTAAATTCTGAACGCGAACGTCGTCACATATCGCAAATAAAGTCGAAAAGTGATAAACTCACACGTATAGTATACAAATTTGCCAGTGTGTTTGTAATTTTTAATGTTGCATGCAGTCACATGCTGAATATGTGCTGAACTGTTATTTTATCATATTTTTCATCTTACGACACCTCCAATCACAGTAAAAGTGATATAAATATGAAATTTGATAAAAATGGAAGTACAGGTAGTCCTCGAATTACGACCAAGATAGGTTTCTAGACATCGGTCGTATGTCGAGTAAATATTTTGATGTGCATCTATTTTAACGATCGCGCATGTCACACACACACGCACACGAGCGCAAGCAGTTGTTCAGCGGTTATTTCGACGTTGCGAATATGTGACGGCGTTCCCGTTCAGAATTCAATGGCCTATATTGCACACCATACTCGTTCAGTATCATTAAACCGGTTTTGTAGAAGAGACATATGAAAAGTAAGGGAAAAACGATCATGTAACTTTTAAAGATCGAAACGACGCCCAAAAAAGTCATCATAACTCACCAATACACTTAAAACTATTTTCGTAGATTCAAAATCAGCATAAAATGATGAACAAACTCACTAACACATCTATCGTTTCGTATACGCACATAAAATGATCAAGCAAAGACGAATATCGTCGAAACGCACCGTGTAATACAATCTTTGAACCCGGTCGAATAATACTTAACGAGTATGGTGTGTAGTAATATAGGCCCATCACTCTTATTCTAAGCTTAATTTTTCGAAAACGATAATCAAATTTTCGAATTTGGTTATTCAGTTGGCAACACTGTGCTATGAAGATTATTTAACTCCATATTCACGTGGTTCATCGTTTCTAAACAAAAATATTTACATGAACACATTTTTTTTTATGGGGGGGGGCGAGATTGGATTTTTTTTTAGGGGAGCGCTTTTAAAAAAATTGTTTAAGAACCCCTAATATATGTACATTGAGGAACATAATTGGATAATTAATTTTTTTTTTCAATATTCCAGAACCATTTGATCTTACAAATACGGCACGATCGGTGTACGATAGCGAAACATTTGAACGTATCAAATGTGTATTTATAAGATCATGGGAGAAATTACAGGAGACAATGGAATTGGAGTCGGTTTTTACTACGCCATTTTTAAAGCCACCACGATCGTGTTCGAAAGCACCATCCTGAGGTATGTATTTTTAGTGTGTTTTAATTATTACGATAAAAAGAAAAACACACTTGAACAAAATGGAAAAGACTGATAATGCCCCCCTTCCCCCTCCCCCCTTAGTATTTATATAAAAGTGGGCTTAAAATATTGTTATATATATATACATAAATTATGATCGCCTTTTACAAAAACCAAAAAAAACAAAAACAAAAAAAATTGTTATAAATTAAGGATGATTCATTATTTTGCTCCTTTTTTTAAAAAAAAAAAAATTGAAATAATAATAATGCAGGTAAAGTGGATATCATCTCATTTTCTATACTCATGGTAATGTGGTGGGAAGATGAGTGTCCCTTACCGAACTTACTAAATCGTAAAATTTATCGTTTTATCCCGGAAGTTCCTTAAATATCTATATATATATATATATATATATATATATCTGACCTTGATGGTGTGCTGTCTATGGATCTGCCAGAATTCCATTGTAAATATCTCTCACCACTCTCGCCATTAGACATCTTAATGAAGGGTGAGGGGGGATGGATCTATTGTGGTGTACACAAATTATTGACCAATATCGCATGTGCCAAGCCGACATCATGAATTACTCCATTTTATTTTAATTGGATTTCTTGTGGAAGACCAGCGCCCATCATTTTTAAGAATTTAATTATGGAATTTTGTTCTCCGCTACAGTCAGACTATAGGATTAGATTAGACAAGGGCTGTTTATCTACTCTAGCAATTCAGGCTTGACGGCGTTTATCTAGCCAGACGATCAATTAAATCGACATTGCTTAACTACAAACTCTTTACCTCTCAAGCTTCCGAATATGCTTCCAATGCTTTTTCCAGGTTCTTTTCTGCCGTCGCCTGTGCTTGTCTAAGGATTTTCTATGTATACATCGTGATGACGATTGTAGCCCCATGCCCCCTCGCGGTACTAATTCCATGTGAGACTGAGAACATTTTTAACAATAATAAATTAGGGGACCACCATCAAAATGAATTGTATTTGATCGAGTACGTAATCATTGATAGTAACACACATTTTTCAATCAAAAATTCCACTAAAGGACCATTATCTGTGGTGCTCCATCTCGGACCATGGACGGTATTTGGAATCAAAATGTTTTTTTTTTTTTACATCGGAACAAATACCGTGCAGTCGAGAGAGAGAGAGAGAGACAGAGCCGAGTATTCTAGTTTTGGTAGGCATTTCTATACAACAAAAAAAAATTTGTGTTTGATTATTATTGAAGTCATTTTGAATTGTGACGAAACTAAATTAAAAAAAAAAAATTAATAGTGCCATACAAGAAGCTTTATTGTGGCTAAGAAGTATTGAGGAAAAATTACAAAAAAAAATTTTTTTTTCAGAATTTATTAAGTACACAAAAATGCTAATTATTGCCATACTTAAATTTAAAAAAAAAACCAAAAAAATCAAATTTCTTAAACAAATAGACAAAAATTTTCGGTTTAAAAACAATTTTAAATATATTTTCAGATGAATTGATTGATCATGGCAAAATATTAACTAAAAATTGTTGAGACAAAAAAAAAATTAAATAAAAAAAAAACCGAACAAAGCAATGAACTCAAAAAAACAAAAATGTTAAAGAAAAAAAATAAAAAATTTTGTTCATATGTGTAGGTAAATTCATGGTTGACATTTTTAATGTATGAATTGTTACAATCAGCAGTATGCATCACTAAAAAAAAACAAAAAAAAAAAATTAAAAATATTTCAAAAATTAAAAAAAAAGTTAAAAAGTATATTTTTTTAAAATTATTAAAAAAAAAAATAAATAATATTAAAAGTAATTGTCTTGTTGTATAATGTAAGTGCATTGAAAAGGTCAACACACGAAGAAAAAAAATTAATAAATCAAAACCAAAAAAAAAAAAATTAAAAATAAATAAAAATAGTATTAGGTCTTAAATAATTTATTCTAATAAAAAAAAAAATATTTATTTTTGTATCAATCGATTGTTAATTGTTATTAGAGATTTGCTCATTATATAAAAATTTTTTTTTCGATTCATAGATTTTTTTTGATTCACCGTAAAACAAAAAAATCCATCAGTATTATCTTTTTTGAGATTAATTTTTTTTATTTTTTTTCTTATTGTTAAATTATTAATTATTTTCAAATAGTACAAATTAATATTGTTACTTAGTTATTTGGTAAGATCAAATCAAAGGCCACACACACACACACACACATTCAGTATCGTTATGTAAATTGCATCCTAAACTTATTATTACTAAGAAGTATTTAAATAATCTCCCGCCCTCCCCCGTCGCGGGGAACAACACATCCTATATATATATGTAAATTGTAAATATATTTCGATGTAAGGCTTTTGATTTGATAATATTATTAATAATGAAAAAGAAGAAAAAAATAAATAAATAAATAAAACCAAACAAATATGCAACGTAAAATGCATCATATCAGTTTTGTGTGTAAACAGTGGGTGCATTCAAAATATTACAAGTTGGACTAGTATAGTGTGAACAAGATCCAATTTCAACTTCGATAATTGTAATTTTTTTGTTTTTTTTTGTTAATGGTGTGGCTTTAATTTGTTTTTAAGTCCAACAATAACAATTATACAGTTTTTTCACATTAATGCGAGTCCATCGTCTAATATTATTGAAGAAAAATAAAAAACTGTAAACGATATGTAAAGAATAAAACTAAAAGTGAAGAAAATGTTTTTTTTTTTTTAATTTTTTGGGGTCTGTCTTGACACCCTCAATAGAAATCAAACAATCGATAATCAAGAGTCGTTCTTTAATGCCGCAATTTATTCTATAGAAGGCTTAAAATTCTTCCTGTTTATTATAAATAAAAATAATAGGGACCAACGGCCATTTTTATACAATGGAGGATTAAATGAATTTAACACTAAATATTAACAAAGCAATTATTTTGATGGAATTTGAAATTATACTGCAAAATTATTGAAATTCTAAAAGCATTTTTAAAGGCAATTACGTATTAGTATAGTTCTAGATCTAGAAATATACATAAAATGTCGGTAGTGTTAATATAAATACTAGGAAGAAAAAAGTCCCTTTACTTACCTTACTAAACATGGGACCTTTTGGATCACATGCCTTATCGGTTATTTATCTACCAACTCTGTATGTGTATGATGTATTCAATTCAATTCAAACTTACACCCTCTTTAAGCATTTATTATTATTATACATAAGTATCTATGTAACTTCTGTACATCGTTTAAATAATTTACTGGTGATCGATACACATTCGATGGAAGCAGTAATAATTCGTTTCGAAATTACTTCTAAAAACGCAATATGCCACAAAGTTCATTCATCAGTGTAGCCAATAGAAAAAGTAAAATTTCTAACCTAAGATTTGTGTCGTGTTTGTGCTTTGTGAACTTTTTAAAGTATTTTTTATTAATTTTTTTCGTTTTTTTACAAACAATGCGTTAAATATAATACCATTAAGTTTATTATTAATTAAATATAATGTTACAACACAATATAATGTAAGTAAAATACATTTTTAATGCAATGTAAATAACACACGATTCTGACATGGCCAATGCTCACTTTACATTTATTGGAATTTTTCTATTTTGCGATTATTCGGTGTTTTTATTGCTATATTTATATGGATTAATAATATTTTGTTCATTTTAAACAATTAGACTATGCTAGAACCGTTTGCATTTCATAATATTCATGTAAATATCATTCCACACACTTGAGCAACATGTCAATTTCATTTCTTCTATTTTTTTTTTTTTTTTTTTTTTTTTTTTTAATTCAAAATGCCCGTCCCGTCACAACCACAATCCCAAACAATTCATCCAGTTTCGTTTAATAAACAATACAAGAATTACAATTGAGATTTTTTTTTTTTTGTTATTTATGCTATTTTCGTTCTAGTTCTAATAAACTAATGCGTTTTGGTTTCTTTGCAGATTAATGTGTTATTACAAGGCAGTTAACAGAATTGAAACGATATCGTGACGCAAATTGATTTTTGTTAAGTTTTTTTTTTCCGTTTTTTTGGGATTTACGATTCTTAATGCAGAGGCGTTGTAGAGAACCAATGATTGCTGTGAATTTATTAATGTTTTTAAAGAAATTGTTATATACCCCATTGTTGATGTTATTTCATATTTAAACGGTAAGTTATTTTTTTTATTTACTATAGTTCTTAAGTGTTGGTATGCTCGTTGATTTTGAATTTGTTGAATTCAATTTTAATACCCAAAAAGTTTTTTTTTTTTAAAGTTCTAACATAATCGTAATGGCTCTATTATAATTAACTCGATGGAAAGATGCTTCAATCTAGAAATAAACGAACCAATCTACAGGATCCTATGATCGATGTTTACATATTTTCTGCTTAGAAAGCGCTCGTCCAACTGTGATTCTCCATTGACATCCAGTTGATTCGTTTCCCGGTAATATTAGAAACCGAAATTTTTTTTTCAAAAAACTTAATTTAATGCTCCAAAAATTAGTGTACGTTTTGGTAGTCTCTGTGAGGGCCACTTTCTCTGTTTTTTTGGACGTATCTCCAAACATAATTTGAACCTCCTTAGAGGGCAGGGGAGAGGCGACATACTAAAACTCCGGAACAAAAGTTGGTAAGTGGTCATCCTCCACTCCCCCCCACCGCTTCAATTTAAAAATAAAATATTTTGACATTTCTCCATACTAACTTTAAACCTTAAGGGTTGGGGAAAGGCGACCGCCAAAAAGTCCTCATAGAAAGGTTAGTCGTGGGAGACCTCCTCTATCGAAATCACCCTGCCCTATTCCAATTCTCCAACTCGGTGCGCGGTATAGGAAAGTTTAGTCAATCGTAGTTTGATTAGTTAACTCTTCTGCAGTCTCTTTTACATTGGCACTACAATCACCTTAACCCAGTTCTGTGTTCCTTTCCTAGCTCTAACAGATACGGTACTAGGGTGTCGTGCTCTGATGAGTTCTTTATTTCTAACCATGTCACTTCAATTGATTCCTGTCCAGATAATAGAATTCCCCAAAAACAATTACCTAAGATTCCTAAAAAAAAAAAAAATATTTAATTTGTGCATATGGGATGTGTGCCATTCCTCCATTCACACACATTGATAAAAGCGAAAATTGAATATCTGGACAGTAGAATCACCACAATAAAATTATTACAACAAATTTTACAAATTTTCTAGATCAGAAAGAGACTGAATTCTAACTAAAGGAAAAAAACTGGGTAAATTCCACATACACCTTGATTACTTACTTACTTACCTTCTAACCCAGTCAGGTTTTGGCTGATTCCAATACATCTCTCCATTTCTGGCGATCTTGCAAGCACTTTCCAATTTTAAATACCCAGTGTTCGTAGATCTTCCTCCACATGATCTATATAGTACTGTACGAGTAGATAGATCGCCTGTCCGTTGTACATTGCGTGGGTCGTTTTTGTTGAATCCATCCGTTACGAGGATATTATGAAGTTTCTTGAACTTGGCTTTTCCATGGAAGGGTAGTTGGCCCTTCGCACATTTTTTCTCCTTTTTCATACGGGCTTGGGGCCGTCATCGGCAGAGTTTGATTCCAACGTCAATTTACTGATCGATTTTGTTGGGGACAATCTCTACCTACCATCAATTTTTGGTCGTTAGTTTTCTAGACGAAATTTTTATTTTTTCCAATAAATGCAAATCTTTCAGTTATGCAGGTAGACAATTCCAGTCTTTGTCATCATCAGTTTTGTGTTGCTATTTGCCAATTATTCAAGTACGAAAGGTCGGTGCACTTTGAAGTTTTTATTGTTTATGGGGGGGGTGATTTTCGCAAAAATATCTACACAGAATGTGTAAAAACAATAGAAATGAAATTTTTATTATCGTCGGCGGCTAATCATCAAAGAGGAATTTACTTTAAGCATTGTATTGAAGAATATTTGAGAAAGAGGTTTAAATAAGTAATGTACTTAAGTAAACTGTGGTGTACATTGAGTAGGTACATAAGTTTGGGATGGTTTTTATTATTGAATTGTTTTTCAAATATTAATCTGAAGTGATTTGGTGGGGTTGTCGTGACTTGTCAGTCAGACCAGATAATTTGATTGTAATTTTAGCGATATTTAAATTGGACAAATGTTCTGGTAGAGGTCAACACCACCCTGTTGTGTAAATAAAGATTTTGTAAAATTTGTGTGACATTCGCCCTAATTTCTGAAGATTTCCAGGTTTTTGGGGACTTTAATCGTTTATCAATGACGAGAAGATTTTTTTCTTAGTTCAGATGAAATTTTCGGTAATCGTTGAAGCACAGCCCGACATAACTTTCCAGATTGTGCTTGGATACTGACAGAAATCCATTAGACTTTATAGCGATTTAAATTCTCTAAGGGGAATGGAAGGAGATATTTAATGGTGGTTCATCTGAAACGAAGGAATAAGAAAGACTCAGTGCTGTGAGTTATTTGGTTAAGCGAATTACACGGAATTACTGCATCCAGGTCTCAGGCCTCCGTCATTAGTGGGGTGGAATTTGATTATTTTTCCTGTAAACCAAATTTTGTACGAAATCTCCTGTTTTTCCATTACATTGCAGAGCTCACATCCCAATCTTCCTTACATAAACTGAGATTTGCCATATATTATTGGTATCCAATTCGAATTATAGTGAGGCACTTTGTGTCTAAACGAGTGTTCAGAGTGTTTTTGTGTATTTTTATTTATACCTAAGATCTCATTTGTTTTTTGAGCAAATTGGTCAAGGTATAGGGGAGGCTGTGTTCACCTAATGGTACAGTGTTCACCTAATTTTGACATATACCATTCATTTACTCGAAAGATAGTCGTAATGTTTAAAAAATGAACAATAATTATAGAGAATATAAAAATGCAGATTTCATACATAGAACAAAAAGTTCCACCACCTACCGTTATGGTGTTGCAATCAATTTTATGTAATTTCTAGGGTTTTTAATCATTTACTAGAAATATGTTTGGATTATGGAAAAAATGAATATAACAAAAATGATAGAGAATAAAAAAATAAAGATTTTATTAGTAGTGCAAAAAGTTCCATGATCTACCGTTATAGCGTTGTGATCAATTTTATGTCATTTCTAGGGTTTTTAATCATTTGTATTCAATTTACTCAATACTCAAACAAAATAGACACGAAACAAGTCGTAGATAATAAACCAGTACTCATACGGTTATAAATAAAAATTGTTTAAAACCGAACAAACTACGGTTATATTGAATCAGTGGTGCAATGTTTCAGATATATGTAGTTTTAACACATTCGCGATTGACTTTTCTAATATCGATTGCCGGCGAAAATGAGGAAATTCTGATGCTGGCTTCCGCAAACTTTTATCGTTAAGGTGAGGATAAAAATTAGAAAATTTGATCTTGTAAAAAAAAGCGGCAACCAGAAATAGAATTTGAAAAGACGTGAATTCATATTTCGACACCTTCCACAAAAATTTGTATTTTAATTGAGGAGGACCTATTAACGTAAGATGTTAGTTTTCTGTTTTGGCCTCTTTTTTTAAAAAAAAAATTGTCATCTTTAAATGCTTTGCGTCTGTTTAAAGATCTATAGACTCGAATACACTTAATGGGCACATATCTCAAATATGAATAATTCGTCTATAAGCACCACAAAAATGCAATATGAAAACTATTCGTGTGTAGCAATTCCAACAAATAAATCAAACAGATGAAACAGACAGACGGAACGAGTATGCCGCATCATAAAAATGGAAAAATTGATTTTCACTTTTCTTGCATTTTTCCCATTCTTTTGTCATATATACGACGGCAGTATGATGAATGATATGAGATGGTAAAAATACTGGTTGCTGCGTGCGTGTGAAACATGATTTCACCTAAATGTTGCTTATTATTCTCAACTTATATTCAAAGCATCCTTATGGGCTGGAGAGATTGGTGGGGGGGGGGAGAGCGACACATTATCCACATCTTCATCGTTTAATTAATATACTCAGAGGTTGGTACTCCATATATTGTTTAAAAACAAGTGGGGAAATTGTTGCCTTATCGCCCTTTCAAAGGTGATTTAAAAAAATTACACTATATAGAAGGAGAGGCGGGAGAAGGAGGAGGGCGACCCTCCACACTCTCATCCACTGAATAATATGGTTGAGCTTATTGATCTTTTTTTCTTGTTATGTCCCCATTTAACCTGACATGACAGTACAAAAAAAAAACGTTTAATCAATATCGAAGATGTCTATCTGGCTATCTTTAAAGTGATGCAATCTACCGTAAAAAAGTAATTCCTTTACAATAACATCATCATGTCCTTGATAGGTAGGTTTTTCAATTGTTGCGACTATATTATTGTTGGTTTTGTCAATTTTTGTCAAACAATGGATTTGTTTACTGTAGCATGTGCCGAGATCCTTTTTTCTTATGATTACTTAGGTAATATTTCATTTTTTTTTTGTTCCTTTAGAAATTTTGGAAACATTTACGTAACAGGAGATTACATACGGAAGTCAATTTTATACGAAATTGATACCTAACTGATAAAAAATGCGTTTGAAACTTTGATGGCCGTTAAAGTTTGCAATAATTCCAAATTCACTATTCGAGTTAAGCCAGAAATCGTTCAATGTTCCGTTTAGAACAGAGATGAACACAAAATTGGTCCTTCGAGCCGAGTAATTGTGCTATTCATAGTTAAATATTCGAGATAAATTAGAAATTATTTGATGAAATTATTGTAAATGGGAAATTCTTCTGCGTACCGACGCCCCATAGAATAAGATTTGATGGAGCGTTTGGTAATTTTTAGTTTTTTTGCTCCCCACCCACTCCTGCCTACTATTTTTCTTAGAACGTCCTTTTGTGTGTGTGTATGTGTCGACAAGAATTTCATTAAGCCCTGGACTTATATTATATTCAATCAACCCTACCATTTTTAATATGATTTTTGTGTGCAGCCATTTTGAAATTTAAAGGGAAGAACTTTTTGTGCAATGCGCGCACCACATACAAATAAAATGGGGTCTCTATTGTGGAATATCGCCTGTGGTACTTAATGGAACTGAGAGTTCTTAAAATGAGGGTAGATTTTATGTACATTTGGGTGGGCTGATGTATTAATTAATTTTAATTTTGTATTTTTTTTCATAGATTTATTGAATATTGAAGTGCATTTGAAATTCACTTGAATACCAACTAGGTTGACTGTACTATTTGTATTCTATTGAATTATCTAATTTAATCTTTTGAGACATAGTTTCTATGTTTTTATCGCCTTAGGAGAGCTTGTCGTTGATAGGCACTGGACCATTATAAATAAGTAAAAATCAATTAAGGTGTTCCTTGGAAAATGAAAATCTTTACTTTTGTTTTTGAAGAATTTTTACACCCCCAGGGAATTCCATTGAAAATTTTGTGCTTTTCCCATTCAATCATCTTTTTGTGTTTTGGGAATTTTGTTCTTGAAAGATTTTAAGGAAGAATTTCCTTACAATGCTTCTAGGAAATAGTTTTTCTTTTTTATCTCCTACCTGTACTTTTTATACTAATGCGTACTACGTTTTTAACTCCACTGAATCAATTATTCTTATTTTATTCTGCATGGATTGCATTTTTCTGTAATTTATTGTACTATTCGATTGTCATTGGCAAAGCGAGAGTTTTATGCTTTAATTTCCGCCCAAAAAAAACAAGGATTTCGATTTGGTTTGGATTTGAATTTTTTTTAAACATTTGATAGGCTTTAACTCAATTATCGGTGTAGTGTTTCCATATATCTTTTCTTTAATTATATCGTGTGCATCTATGCTGGATCATATAGTCGTAATAGGTATGAATGTAGCTCCTTCTGTTCATCCAGTGAGTCGTCCAAGACATCTAGTCTTTATATTAAAAAAGGGACGCCATATTACGGTCAATAAATTCCTCAACTGCTCTTAGTATCTTAGATATATAACCATAGATATATAAATTGGAGAAGATACATCCGTACTTATAGACCAAATTTCACGGGTTCATTGTATTTTTATGGAGTCTGATAAAAGTGACTTGTTTTCTTAGATAAAGATCACTATCTTTTTGATCTGCAGCTCCAAAATTCTTTCCGGATCTTTTGTGTTGCAGCTAATATAAGCTAACCGACGATGGATAGGTTGGGCATTCGCACAGAAAGCATTTTACTGTCTCTTCTTTTGTTTTGTATTTTGTACAGATCTGGTTCAGCACTAATTTCATGAAGCCCCCAATCATAGAAATTACAGTCCATTTAGTATAGGTAAAATAGGCAAAGTCTCTTATATTGTTTTTGGGATATATTGAACGAATCCCTCCGATTCTACAATAAAGAGTGTGAAGAGATCTCTTTCTTCAAATTCGATTTTGATTTGAGAGCCTTCTAAAAATTCCGTATATGAAGAATCATTGTAGATTTGTAGAAAATTTATCTAAATTATTTGTCATTTTTTGTCATTGTTTATAGGGAACGAAAAGTGTCAAATCAAAATGTCGAATTATAGAATGTGCCGGCCACTTATCTAATAGTAATTAGGGTTTTTGGATTTGATCCGACTCGACATACATTTTATACTTCAATACTTCTTTATCTCACCAAAACAAGCAATATTGCTTTATTGTCTTGTAAAAACCCGAATGTATGATACAACACCAAAAGAAATTGTACATTGCGGTTTATTGCACCCAATGTGCAACGATTTACCCCAATAGCAAATAATACCATTTTTACCTAATAATAAGAAATTACTGTGTTCTTATATGGTAGGTAAAATAGGTCAATTAACCCTTTGAGACCTGAACTTTTGTCGACTTATATTTATTGAAATTTTACATTTATTCTACCAAAATATAGGTCGTAGAATCCAAATCTGGCAAAACATTTTTAATCCGGATGCTAGATACTGAGTTATCATATGGTTCTTGATTTTATGTGGCGATATATTTTGGCTTTACTGTAAGACAATTTCGTATTACTTCTAAGAGAAAACAATTGCGCCTTCAATATATGCGATTATGAACAAAATATTTAGTAAAAAAAACGAATCCATATAACCAAACTTAACGATTTCAAATATTTTAACTTGGTCTGATATTGCACCATAAAATCTAAATTAAAAAGGCATTTGTTATATTTAACGGGAAAACTAAGACTGATTTAAGACTCTCCACATATTAAGAAAAAATAGAAAAATTATAATTGTGGTGAAAAATTTAAATAAATACGTAAAATGCATGCAGAAAGTCAATGGGAACGTATGTTGCCGTCAGGTCTCAAAGGGTTAATGTGCTACCTGTGTATTTTGTATGCAAAATACATTGGGGTCCTGAGGTCCCCACAACATGACATTTGCTAGCAAAAATGACAACACGGTTCTAAGGTTAAAAAAAAAGTCAAATTAAGCCTTAACTGAACTGAATTATTAATTATTTTACTGTAATGTAGATTATAATTAAGCATCCCGGATTATAGTACTGTGGCAGTGGCCCTATGTAATTGATGCTGAATATATACAATAATGCATCGAGTACTTACTATACATTATGTACATATGCATTCAACTGTACACACACCGTACTTTTCATCTCAAAAACCCCTATCCAAAAACCACCCTCTATTATACTCGTATGTAATACATTCCCCAAAAAAAAAACAAAATTTTTTTTTATTAATATTCTGTACATGTTGTGTGCGCAACAACCATTTTTCTTTTACCCGCTTAGATTCATCCCCCTCTCCTTATAATGGTATACATAATATATTAAGAAGAGTACATTTATATCAAAACCGACAATTTGTTTGCAGTCAACTCTCATTAAAGTTTTAACTTTTGTGTGGGTGCCATTGGTTGAACAAAACAAAAAAACATTTCGGGGTATTGTTTTCGTCTCATTAAAATTAAAAAAAAAAAAAAAAAAAATAGAAAACGATCGGTAACGCTAAATACTTTCGATCATCGGGTTGTTTACCTGTATTTATTTTAGTTGGGTACCTGAGAAGTACGGTTCGCATTGCATTGCATTGCAAAACAATTAAGGTGAACTTAGTGTGTGTAGAGAGGGTACCATAGACGTCCGTCATAATTTTTGAAAAACGTATTGTAATATTTTTAATAATAATAATAATAAAAAAAAACAGAAGATTTGTTAGTTTTAAATAATAATAAATAATTTAACCGTGAAAATATTGTTTGTGGCAGGAATTTCATCTCATATATAGAGAATAAAAGATCATATTTCCAGAATGGGATCAAATATTTGTAAGGTATTTATGATGAATTCATTTTTATGAAAGGTTTGATCTGACAGCAGCTGTTGTTATTCCATTTTTTTTTTTTTTTAATTGAATTTAATCATTTTTCTTTGTACGGTACATATGAAGAGATAAGGTTGTCAATAGAGAGCGGGGGGGATTTTTTTTTTGTATATGTACATCCTTTAAGGAATTGTGCGATTATAGAAATTTCTTTATTAATTACTTCAGGAGACCACTTCGATTATCAAATATGAACAGTGGCGACTCGTGAGAATTATTCTTATATTTTTAGAAAAAATTAATCTCTAATACATTTTGAGCTTGAAAGGGTTGATCAAAAAAAAAAATTAAAATTAAAATTCAACTAAATTTATTCGAGGAGATATTCTTTATGTTTTTTGTGCATTATTATATTTTTAAAAGTTAACCCTTTCATCATTTCGACCTTAAAGGGTTAACATTTTCTAAAAATGAAAAAATTTACGAAAGTATTTACAATTAAATTCTGAGAATGGTGCGTAGTCTTTTGAAAATTTTTGATTAACCCTTACATGTACAAATTTTATGGACCTTTAAGGGTTCATTTTTTCCTAAACATTTTATTTGGCAAAAAATAATATAAAAATACAAAGTTTCAAAACCATATCTTTAGTATTAAGAAAGTTCAAAATTGTGTCATTTTTTAAAAAAAAACGCCGAAAAAATGCTCAAGAAGTTCGGTGAACGACCAATTTTTTCCAATTTTCTTCCATCAAAATGACGTAAGTTTTTTTTTTAAATATTCCCATGATGATGGGATCAATAATTTTCACGAGCCGCTACTGCGTATGAACCTATATCAGTGGTGTAAGCGAGGCCGCTGGTAAAATGTTTGAAAATCTACGAGCCGATTGTTTTACGATATTTACTTTTATATTCTTATCCGCCATTACATTTCCTAGTGGATGTTTAGTCATTTCAACAATGCGTCGCCATTCTTCTCGAATCTGTTGTTTTTGCTCTCCAATTTTCACTACGAAATCTGTTAGGTCATCCTGAGTAAACTTCTTCTCTGATGTGCTCTTGAACTTTTTTTTTTAATATGAAGGGCGAGTTAATCTGTCGCATATGCTCCTCCTTTTGCAGTCAAGCTTTTTAACCATCTTTTTCAGAGTTGTTAATGTTAGGAATTGTATAATTGCAAATTTTGAACGTTTTCCCTTAATTTTCACTTTAAAACCTAACAAAGAAAAATTCGCTAACTTTGTTCGCAATCTTGGATTATTTGAAAATTGTACTTCCGGTATAAATAGTAACTTCATTATTTGACTCTAAAATAATCTTCCTCCTCTTGGAATCTCACTGTATGGACCACTATTATAATAAAATTGGATTGCTACAGTGAGTCGATTCTTAAATATTTTGCAGGCCATTTCTATACATTTGCAGTCTTTTCGAGAAAAAAAATACACCCCAAATTTGTATTTTTTTTTATCCAGCCACATAGTAACCTTGGGGCGTATACCTACAAATTGGTTGTTGCGCGCGTTGACATCGGTTCTATTCCCGTCAGTTAATTAGGAAATATAAGTTAGGCTTGGCGTTGTATAAATAACAACACTGCCTGAGAATTCATACATTTAAAGTTATTTTTTTTTTAAATGTTAGGTTTAGGTTATTCTAGGTTCATTAATGATTTTTCAGATAACTTGTTTTCTTGTACATTTTACGTTTTTGCTGATGATAATTATAGATCTCTACATTACTATCAAATATCAAATGAATTTCCTGAAGTGATTTTAGACGCACGATTTACTGATTACTTCTGCCAAAAATCTATAGATCTTAAGAGCATTCCTATTGTTGCAGAATTAAGTCAGTTCAACTGGTTACCAGGGTTGTTAAAGTAGCAAATGATCGATAAAATACCCAATTTGTTACTGGTAACAAATGTAAATGTTACACGACGTAAATCAAGTTACATTTGCTACATGTATTATTGTTACCAAAATTTGTACTTATTTTTCAACCCAATGGTTGTCGCCAATTTGCCACTCTGAAATATTTCGAAACAATTATGAATATATGTTCTGGTGGGGTTGTTTCATGTATCTGTCAAACTGAATTGGACGGAATCGTATTAATTTGCTACATTTGTGTCATTTATTACCAGATTGTTACCAAAACTTGGTAACAAATGTAACAAATTCGATCACAAGTCAGTTATAGTTTTATTTTGGTATTTGTATAGACTGAGTGTAGTTTTTTATTCCTACGAAAGACTTGGAATGACCTTTACACCTTGCTATGGATTGAAACCCATATACTAATTCTATATTATGGTTCTCTGTTGAATTTTGTAGTCTTAATTAGACTGAAATGGTGAAAAACATCCGAAAAAGTGTCGATTTAATTATGGATCAGCTACACAATTATGTGTTTGATTTTCAGGCATTCTAGAATCTAATTAATTTCTTATTTATTACAAATTCCTTTGCTGTTTATTAATTTTATACAGAAATTGGTACAATATTTTCAAAAAATCCACTAAACCTTAACCTATTTGCACTGGTGTAATAAGTACACCAACAATACAAAATTGTTGATGTTTGATGATAAACAATATTTGTATGTGGTGTACACTATACACCGCGCGAGTAGTTATGCAAAAAAATGTGCGGGAGTCACTAGTTAAGGAAAGGTTAATTGGAGGAAATGTCCCGTACCCAGTTTTTGCATATGCAAAGTTCGACCGACAAAAAAACTCTAACTAACTCCCCTTTTCTTTTTAATCAAATAAAAATTCCTTTTATTTTAATTTTATATAAGAATTTATTCGCCATCTTTTTTTCTTTATAAAATATTTGTCGATATTTGAACAAAATGTCGAAAAAGTATTTTTTAAATATTTCTGTGGAAAAATTGGGCAAATAGAGAAAATCCAAATATGCATAAACGTCGCAGTTTGCCAAACACAAAAAAAATGGAAATATGGCGAAATATTAATTACTAATTTAATTTATTCATATTTTTTTTTTGTATTCTTTATTAATATTTTCTTAATGTTTTTTAAGATAAAGATAAAAATAAGGTTTTGCTAATTTAAAGAATCACAAACATTTCCTTGCACAATTTTCTTACACAACACTTTTTTTTCAAAATTAAATCTAAAATCAAATCATTATTTTCACTTTAATCATGTTTCATATATTCACTGATAATCCAAATCATCCTTCCATATACAAATTTGAATATAGAGAATTCATCATGTACATACAATATACAATAATAAACCATCCACCCATAACCGTTTCCAACCATTTACAATTTTACATATAAACCATTTGGCCACCCTAACCACCTCATTCCAAATGACTATAATGGAACATGGAATATCATTGGTTACAGTGAACTACCAATCAGAAAATAACGCTGTGAAGATAGGGGACGGAGTTTTTTTTTTTTTTATTTTTTATTTCGATTGAGTGTACATTCTGTAGGTTGTACGTTCGTACCATTATTTCTATAATAGTGGATGATTATGTTTTTTTTGGTGTGCATAATAAAGCCAAGTTTCATATTAAATTTTACATAAGAAATGGTGGGGGGTTTATTGTTATATGGCCGTTAATATTTTAATTGGGTCTTTAGAAGAAAATCGATAATTAAATGAAACAAAATTTAATATTTTCGAAACGTCTTTTGCTAACCCACCCATTTGGTCTGAGTTTTTTAAGAAATGTCTAGAAGAATACGATTAGAAGCCTTCTTTGTTTATATTTAAGATCCGTAATTTTTATCTATTGGCACCTATCCTATCGTTTGTCGTTCCATGAGACTAAATCAGATTATTCTACAACCCATCACAAGTTCCTTGGTTTATTTTTTGCATTTTTCTTTCAAAATTGTGTGGATAAGATATTAGTCGATCTTATACGTGTGCGTTTATAGGAGGGCACCTCTATACTGTTTTAAAGGTGTGGTCTACACCACTCATTCCTAGGTCAAATGTTAGCCCAAAAATAACTCAAAATGCCTTAGAAATGTTGTCGAAACGGCAATTTGAAGCCTGAATCTACGCAATGGTATAGTCCAGAATCTTACCACCACACTCACCATTGCGGTTACTATCCTAAATTATATTAAAATTCTGGATGGTCACCTAGGCATTGCATCCATATTTAGATAATCTTTCCAAATAGCTGAAGGAAGGAATACTGTTGTCTGGTTAGGCTTAAATTTTCTCGGTTTGTGTTTTCTTATGGACAGGATCTTAATAATTTTCATCTGTTGGGAAGTGAGTTTTTTTTTATGGAAAATTATTTGTGGTTATAAGGGTGTGAGTTTCAGTTTTTCCACTCCTAATGCCCGACCGACGGCGACGCGCATCTCAAAAAAATCACGGAAATTTCTGTCGATTTCTTAGAAAATAGCTACAAGAGATCGCCGAAGTTTTTTTTTTAAGAATTTTAGGGCATTGATCTCACCTTCATGCCCTTCAGTATAAACTAGAGTAAGATTATCACAATACGAAAAAAAAAAATATTTTTCTTCTCTTTTCAGGCCTTGACTAAATGCCTTTTGACAAACTAGTCTGTCGTTGTTTCCAATGCCTCAATATAAACAAAGCAAATTCACATACAATAAACGTTCACACATTTTGGCATGAATCTGGGTTCAAGTCAAAAATATCTAAATGAGTATGAAAGTGGACCACGGCCGCCAGTGCCAGGCCAAGAAAGTCGTATGTCAAAGATGACCGAAGGCCATTCATCCGATTGCAGTCGAACCTCACCGCCGCCATATCACAAATGGCATTTAGGCCTAAATAAACTATTAGAAGATCCGGAAGGCGTCGAATTATTTAATCGCTATGTAAAATCGGAAGGTAGCGAACATTCGGATCGTTTAAATTTCTATTTTGCTTGTGAAGGTTTGAAGCAAAAAACCGAATATGAGGAGGTTAAAAAAACCGTCGAGGCCATATATAGGTACGGATGGATGATTTGAAATTGAATAGAATAAATTATGTCAATTAAATGTTTATAGGTTTCTTCGGAAAAGTCGGTTGCCTTTGTCCAATGATTTACGACGAACAATCAAAGCTGGCCTTAAAAACGAAATTGTTCTCAATCCCCATGTATACGATCATATGCAACAGGATGTCGTACGCATTATAAATGACACGACCTATCCGAGTTTTTTACAATCCGAATTGTATATCCAGTATGTTGCTCAAGTTCAAAGTACGGCTATACATGCGGCCTGCGGTTCAACATCAAGTAGTTCCGGTTCGGGTAGCGCTCATGAACGATTGCCACGCAGTTCGACATTGCCAACGCTTCACGAAGATACGGAATTATCGATAAGCGATGACATGTCACTACCATTGGGCGATGGACAATCATCGGCCGAAATGCCAATGCGTCTCACAAAAGATTTATTATTGGCCACTCAGAGACGAAGACTTGACGTCCGACCACCCGGGTAAGTTTCGCTGCGTCAAATCAATCAACAACAAAAAATTGTCATTTACTCATAAAATATTGAGCTGCAACAAATTTAGATTTTTTTTTCTATTTTATAATTTTGTTGTTGTTAATTTTTAATTTGTTTTTTTTTTATTCTCCTTTCACCCCGATCCGCTTATTATTCACTATATTGTGCGTGTGTGTGCTTTTAAACGAATATCGCATGCGTCCTTTGTTTTATTTTCCTACACCCTCAAATTGTCATGCATGTAGAGCTCATGGATATTCTGTGTACAACGCTACATATTCGTCATCGTACAACCCGGTGTCGCGACAAGATTCCGAGCGTCAGAGTTGCAGTTCTGGTGGCAAAACTGATTCGGATACAATGTCAATGTCGGCCAGTTCTAGGTAAGTTGGAGTATTTGCCTTATTTGGTTTAAATCCGTTTTTTTTTTTTTAATATTTTAATTTAATAATTATTTTTAATTAATCTTATTTATTAACAATTTGCTTACGCCTAGTGACTAAGTTTTTAGTTTAATTATGATGCAGTGATAAAAAAGAAAATCTCGATCAGCAGACATTTTTTTCTTTGTTCGATAATAATTTAACGTCTTAACAGACTAATATTAAGCACAGATATTAATAACAAACGCTGACTAAAAAATGGTTGTTTTTTTCTTCTTTGGAAATAATGAAAAATTCTTCCTGTTCCAATGTTGTCAAGATAAAAGTCTCAAAATTATGGGAAAATAAATCAATTTTTTAATAAATCAAACTATTCCAAGAGAAATAAAGCAAAAATATTTTTTTTTGTAAGGGAAATTTTTGGGATTTTATTTTAATTTTTTTAAAAGGATTTTTTTATGGGAAATATTATGAAAGTACATACATATTCCAGACTGTTCATATTTTTTTTAATGGTTTGAAGGGATATTTTTTTTCAAAGGGAAATTTCTAATAATTTTTCGGAACATTTCCAATTAGTTATCAGAAAATTAATCAAATTTTTAATAAACAAACCCATTCCAAGGAAAGCAAACAGTTTTTTTTGTAAGGGAAATTTCTGGGATTTTATTTTAATTTTTTTAAAAGGATTTTTTTATGGGAAATATCATGAAAGTACATATTCCGGACTGTTCCTATTTCTTTTTATTGCTTTGAAGGGATATTTTTTCAGGGGGAAATTTTCATAACATTTCCTAACATATTAGTTCAAAAAGATAAGAAAAGAATTTTATTTTTTGCTCGTCTTATTGATGGTAAGTTTTCTCAACGAAAGGGCTGATTAGTTAGCAGATTTTTCTGCCTTACTAAAAATATCCTTTTTTTATTAGTTTTGGGAAATTTTAATAAATGTTCGGTTCAACTTTTTATTTAAATTGGCCCGGGTGATTTGGTTCGCTTTTATTTAGCATTTCAACTGACGGAATCATTCGAGTTCTGTTTTTTTGGCATTTTATTGAAGGTAAAAAGGATTTTTTTTTGGTGTACAGGATTAATTTTTATCAGTTCCCAATATTTAATCAGGAAATTTATCTAAGACAATATTTTACCTGGAGAGATTTTGTCCAGGGAAGATTTCTTCACTATATAAAATAATGTATTAAAATCTTAGAAGATATTTTTTCATAGTTAAATTCTCAATTAAGACGAACAATAGGATTAATTTGGCATTGTTCCACAAAAAATATTAATTTAATTTCCCTACAGAGACGGACGAACAAATATTCCACGGCGCCAAAACATAATGGAAAGCAAAGCAATGAAACAAAATGCACTTATGAACAAAGAAATTAATACGTTTGCGGTAATTCCAAGGACCCAACGAATGGGCACCAATGAACATTGGCCATTGAAAACCGATGAACTTCTATTGAAAGCAATTCCCATTCTGGAGGAATTCAAAAGAGAACAGGAAATTAACGAAAAACTGAAACGACGATTACAGGAAGACGATTCAAGTTTTTTTGATGGTAGTTTACGAATTGGTGCATCCGCCCAAAACTATCGACATCAGGGACAAGCATTGACCGATGCAATTTTAAAGAAATTGCCACCGGTCGACGATAATGATCAGTCGATATTGGATGATCATGTGTCACGAGTTTGGTCAGATTTAACGCCGCATCGATCGCCCGGCACAGTGTCACCTTGTCCATTAGTGGGAAGAAGACGAACAACGCATGATTCAGGCATCAGTGCTGATAGTGCCAGTAGTATAGGTAAAATTTATTCACTAATACAATGGTGTTGTGGTGTTTTTCAATTTTATTCAAATAGGTGGCCAATCAATACGCCATTCAAAGTCAATGCCTGAACAGCAGCATGCTTCGACATCTAGAAGACTTACAAATAAATGGCCGTCAATGAACACCGATAGTGGTATTAGTCTATTTTCGGCTGATGCTACACTCAAATCAAGAGGCACTAAGTATGACCAGACATTTTTGCTTTCAATGTACGACCGGTGATTTAATTTTTTTCTTTAATTTTAGCTCTCGATCTAGATCTATGGGTATGGATCCTCCGTCGACCAGTACCGCTTTTCAGCTTGAGGAAGCTGGAAGACGACTGGAGGATGAAACTCGAAGGTATTTTAATTATTCAAATAAAATAAAAAATCGATACAAATCGTTTGATTCTAGATCACGACGCTACTCTCAAAATCCACAAGTACCGCCTCAACATACTTTAGTATCCAGATCGCAAGATTCTACAGTAGCTGTATATACATTTTGTGACGAGGATTTGCCATATCGATCAAAACTTCCCGGTGTACAACCAACACTTAGGCAATTTAAAGATTACTTACCGAAAAAAGGAAGTTTTCGGTATGTCCGCACACAAATCACTCGATAATAATTTGAAGACAGATTTTTAATCGGATTTTTTTTCTCCCTCTCGCCTCACTTTAGATTTTTCTTCAAGACTGCTTGCGAGGATCCAGACAATCCAATCATCCAAGAGGAAATTGTCAACGATAATGAAATTTTACCTCTGTTTGAAGGTAAAGTCATGGGACTCGTAAAACCATACGAATAATTTTTATATGAAATCGAAATAATAGTTAATAATAATAATACATAATGTGGATAATGGACCGCCTGCAGTAATTATTATTTTAAAGTGAATCACGAAGAAATAATAATTTTTAAAGTAATCAATCAATCAAAAAACAAAAATAATGTGTGGTGAAAGTGAACTTAAATAAACTTTTAATTTATATTTATTGAAAATTGATTAGCACAGGGAAATGCGACAGTTCGAAAGTGTTGAGTTGCGCGATATTTTTACGTTTGCCATATTTGATCGACTCAAGCGAATCACCACCTTAATCCGGAGTACCTACGATTTTTTTTTGTTGGTATGTTTTTTTTTAATTTTCATTTATCTTTGTGTTAAGCATCTGTGAGCTAATATGACAGTTCTTCCTGAGAGAGAATTCGGTTTTAAGGGCGTATCGACACAGTGCAACACTTGTAAATCGCAAAATTGAGAGAGCTTTTCGTGTGCTTTATAAGAAACTAATGGTTAGGTATACGAGATGTCCCCCTTTCAATGGAACAGTCCCCCATTAGCCTCGAAATATCTCCCTCCCCCCGTTTCCCTTCTGCACTAAAATGTCCTGCTTTCCAAAAAAATTATTGTTTGCAAAATATTTCTGGAGATGCGGGACATCGATACCTGTACATCCAGAGAAATGGACATTGATCCCGTTTTATGCAAAATAAAAAACTAAAGCTTTTTTGTATTTACGGTTTTTTCGAAATAAGAAAACCTTTTTTTTTTACAAAAAATGTGTATGGGAGGGGCCAAAGTGGTGGGGGGATTTTGCTCATTATTAATACCAGCCGTACTGTGCACATCAGAACCCTACTGTGAAAAATTCAAGTCTCTACTCAAAAATTTCACACAAAAAGCGTATACAAGTAAAAATTTTGTACCAACCCTCGATGTGCATTCTCTCGTTGAATTAAAATAGACAAGGACCACACCAATTGACGATTAAATTGCATCTACGGCTATTGAACCAGTTAGAGAGAGACAATACTACAGACAGCAGTGCTGTCGTTTCTACTACAAATTGTAAAACGGCAGCACTGACTACAGACGGAACATTTCAACATTCGACTCGAAAAATCGTTTGGTTTTTGGAAATCTGGAATCCCTGCTCATGGTCCATTCTGGTGTGTCCGAAGTACTTAAGGTAGCATTAGACTGTTTGACCAAATGGCAAATATTTGACATTTTTCGCCTGCCAAACACGACAAAGAATCTAATGGTCAAATATATTTGACTGAAACTTTGACAAACAAAAATTTGACAATAATCTGCCAAATATTTATTTGACACTTTGTCAAAGAGTGTAATAGGATGTATTCAATCTCTGTCAAATAAATTTGATGCAATTTGATGAATTATATTTTCAATTTTCCGATTATTAGTTTGATGTCTCGTAATTCGTTTGTCCTACTCTATTGTGTAAATGCTTTTACTTCCCCCTTCTTCCAATTGTTATAGAATTAAATAGTTTTGAAAGAAATTTATAATGACAGTTCAGCAGGGTTGAGAAAAATCGGGTTTTTTAATAATTTTTATTTTTTTTTATTTTTAATTTAATACAAATCTCAGACCAAATTAAAAAAGGCTGCCAATGAAGACTACAAAACTTTCTTATCCGTGTTGTTTTCTATGCGAATAAAAACTTTTTCGTATTCATTATTATTTTCGAAATTTTGTTATTTAGTGAGGACGAGAATCAAAGGGGTGGTGGAATTTGCCACACACTAAATTATTTCCCTGTGCTGACACCGTGTGTAGGTAATAATTTTTGTTAATGATTTTCGTTCACTTAAAAAATTACATTTAACAAAAAAAAAAAAAACGCTTGCTATTTTTGAAATTAAAATTTTATTTTGATGTGTTTTAACTTAAAAAAAAAAAAAAACAATTTAGTAAAAAAAAGTTTAATAAAAAATTTATTACACAATGATTACCAGGTGCAACAAGTGCCTTCTCTTCAATGATTGTATAAAAAATATGTATTCTAAGATTTTTTTTTTTTTGGTTTTTTGTTTTTTTTTTTTTGTTATTTTTCTTTTAATTGCCCGAGATAAAAGTTACATAAAATGTAAAGTAAAAACGGTTTCATATGGACTCTTGGTCAATATGTTTGCGGTAAATTTAAAATTTTTTCTTATATTATCAAAAATTGTCCATATGCTCAAATTCAAGTTAATTCTTTTCGATAAATCTGTAGGCATTTTGCATTTTAATCAATTTCTTATAACTATCTTACAGCTAAAATATACATTGCCGATCAAAAAAAAAAAAAAATAAAAAAAATATATACATTTTCTCTATCATTGATTTAATGTAATAATTATTGTACATTTCTGAATCATTTGTGGCGAAAGGATGATTTTGTTTAATTGGCCCAAGAATATTTCAAAAAAAAAAAAAAAATCTTGACGAAATATTTTTTGAATTTTTAAAAAATTCCTAGTTGTTTCCTCCCCCCCTAATAACGGTCCTGACTTGTCCAATTAGGCACAACGGTTGGACAGTCATGACCTTTTACACTACACGTTAATTTTGAATAAAAATTCGTTTTTATGAAAATTAATTTTTCACAAGGATTAGAATAGAGATGTTTTTTTTAGGAACAAAACCTGCACATGTGCACATATAGACCTATAAAGGCCTATTTACACGGAAAAAAATAAATAATAAAATTGCCAAAAGCAAACTTTTTTTTATCAATTTATAACATTTTTGTCACAACATTCAATCATAATTGTCCGACACTTTTAAAACTAAAATTAATTTAGATTTAAAAATATTTTTTCAATCAATTTTGGACAGAATAGAATTTGTTCTCTTTTTTCCGCAATTAATCGTACAGGTAAAAATAGCCTGAGTGTGATATGCACAAAGATCAAAATTTCCGTTCCTTTCGCCGCGTTTTATGATCAGAATTTTTGTTTTATCGTATAGTGATACCATTGCGTCCGTTACAAATTTAATGATTTTGGTTTTTTTTTTAATTTTTCTTTCTTTTTTTTTGTGTTCAGTATTACATAATTTATCTATTTTTATGCATCAAAACGGGGTCACATTTTATTGTATATTTTGTGCGTTCAAATTTATTTAGAAAGTAGTTCTGGCTGAAAAATTTTTAAAAAAAGTTTTTTTTTTCATAAAGAGCCAAATTTTTTTCTTTCTTCATATTTTGATTTTCGTCCGGTTCTTTTCTCTATGATGTGATTGGATTTTAGTTAAAAAAAATTCAAAAATATTTTTTAAAAATTCCCAAAATTTGTTATGGTTTTTGCTTTATAACTACTTCTTTATTTTTACCGACTAAATATGACAATAATGTGACTAAAAAAAACGTTAAATTATATTATTTATTTTTTTTAAAAAAAGACCTTTTTTATTAAATATTTATTAAAAAAAAAAAAAATAGAAAACTCATCATTATTTCTGCCACCAATTTTTATTAACAATATTTATATTAAATATTTTTAATTAACAATTTAAATAAAATTAAAAACAAATTATTTATTATATAAAAGTTATGAAAGACGAAAAAAAAGAGCACTAATAGTTTGTATAAATTATGTTTTCAGTAGATTTTAGGTAATAAAATCCTTAATTCTGTGAGGATCGAAAGGAAAAAGAAAAGGAGAAAAAAAAATGTAATAAATTAATTTTAAGATCAAATACAATTTATATAAAGAAAATTTATTTGAATTACAATAATGTTAAAATATTTAAATAAATATAAAATAATAATATTTCTTTATAAAAAAAAAACAAACCAACAACAACAACAAAGTGTAAATTATACAAATAGTATTTTCTAAAAAATATATATTAAACCATAACACGGATAGTTTGTTCGTATTTATCAGTTAGTACACCATAAATGTCCATTTATTACTATTTTATTTATTACAACAACAATAATTAGATTTAGTACATTTGTCCTTGTTAAATTTAGAATTGAAATTTTCTCTCGCTTTTTAAAAAAAACTTCACATTTTTTTTGTATCAACGAGGACCCTTTCTAGGCACATGCCAGATGCATCACTGAGTACATTTACTTAAACCAACAATCGGCCAGTATTTGTATGCGACGTTAAATTTTAGAAATGTCATAGTGTCAAATAACTTGTAGGAGCTAAATTGGTGTGTCATTAAAACAAGGGTATAAAAAAAAATGTCACATTCGGCAATGAATATTCAAATGTTTATACTATTTTATACTGTTTTATAGCATTTTATACGGTTTTATACAATTTTATACTGTTTTATACCATTTTATACAATTGTATACTGTTTTATACTATTTATTTTAAATCGTTGCATTCAATGAGTACACCGCGTTGTCATGCGACATTAAAATCATAATAATTTTTGGCAGTTCCATCAGCTGAACAACGATATTATAACAAACCCCAACTCGTTGAACGTACTCACTATCATATACAAAAAGTGGTACACATCAAAATACTTATACCCCATCTCCATTTTACTGGGGTAATGTACCGCATCGGATAGTTCTTGTAATAATTTCTTCACAATGCAATAAAAAGTTTAGTACTCGGAATAGTTCCCAAGCCAGCGGCCAAATCTACAATTTAGTACATTGAAATAATCCAATGGTGAAAGTTCATTGAAATATTTTGAATTAATAAATTTTTTGTTGTTGCCATTTTTGTACTAAATTTTTAGACCAATTATTGGAGGTACTAAATATCCAGAGTCGCATTTAAAATCAACTTTAATATAAGAAATTTTAGCTACAAAAAAGAGATGTTCCTATAGTAAATGTGTACTAAATCTGTGCATTATTTTCGGATTGAATTTGTTCGTTTAAATATTTCATAGCAGTACTAAATTTTATTATAATAGTAATTAATAGTACTAAATATGTGCAAAAAGTAGTAGCTAGACAGGTCAATGCAGTCAATACAACAACAATCTATTTTCTGTGGAATTTCTTTTTGGCAGTTACTCTCTTGGATATTTTGCTGTCATGCTAGTGGTAATTGTCAAGAGTGTCTATATGCAAATGTGGAAGTGTATTCTGGCGGTAAACCCCAACAAACACTTGGGTAAAATAAATTGTTTTAACACTGCGCCAACTAAATTTTCATTCATTTCAGACATTTTGCATCTAGAAATGACTCCAATATGACCACGGCTGCCATAAATTTCTCTACTATAGAAGCGGTGGCTGATTTATGACTGCAGGTATTGGAGGTAATTAATTTACAAAAAAACAACATAATTAAATTTAAAAAATATTTATTAATTCAATCAGATCGAGAGAAAAAATCTCAAACATGTGTAACTTAAGTTTATATAATATCGTCTTAAATGTCTATAATTTCTGTACGTTTCTTTTATTTTTTTATTTTTTTTTTTTTATTTACAAATCTTTATCATCAAAATTATTTGCAATTGTCACATTATGTGCATCTATGTCCATATAGCTAATTTCAAAACAATTAATCAAAACATTACTAATCACTGCTATTATATTGACAACTAATGACATATTTTGTCCCATAGTGGCCTTTTGATGGTGTTGCTCTTTGTTAATGTCAACATTGCCGAGAAATATACAAATAATGCATTGCAACATCTAAATAGAAAAAAAAATAAAACAAAAAACAAAACAAAAAATTAAATTAAAACAAAACAAATAAATCTAAATAATACATCCCCCCCCCCCCCCCCCCCTAGAGTAATTTGAAAATTTTCGATGATTTGTTGAAATTAATGATGGCGAGGGCGACCTTTTGTTCGTCAATCAAAAATTTTAAAAGTTTAGAATCCAAAAATTTGGGAATACCAAAATCGCATCGAAAATTAAAATTAAAAGCCAATGAAAAGTGAAAATTTCCCATTTGCTTAGAGAAGAAAATGAAAAATTTAAAATAAAGTTTATTAATGGTAATATTTTGGATTAGTAATTTCCCTAAAGGGTGAGACCAATTAATTAAAAAAAAAAAAATCCAAAATGGTCGATCGTGACAATTTTTAGTCAAAATATTATCAAAATTGGGAAGAACCCAAATAAAAAAAAAAACTCAAAGAAACATGGTGTCAGCTGTAAATAAAAAACTATTTCACTTAATTTGCATATTGTGCATTTTATACTGGTCTATGGAACATTGTGACGGTCACAAAAATATATTTTTTAACTTATGCCATCAGCAGGTATCGCGGTGACTCCCCCTTTAAAATTGTCAAAGAAAAATTAGCTAACAAAAAAAAAGACCATAAAAAACCATCAAAATTAATTTAAAGAAACAAAAAAAAAAGATTCCATTTAGGGCAATTCCGGTTTCTCAATTGGTATTGCCGGATCAAGACCGAAATTCATTTTAATGACATCACAAAATAGAGCGACAAATATCAAACCAATCGAAATGTGCGTCAATGCATTTGCAGCATTGCGTTGATGTAAACTTTCGGCTAAACTAAGTCGACTCAATATAAGAGCCAGTACGGCGGCCACTACCTGCATTGAAAAATAACAAAATCACTCTCTGTCTTTCACGCTCTCTCTCTCTCTCTCTGTTCTATGGTTTTTATAATGATTCTCTATCTAAAAGTCTAAGTGGCTGCGATGAATGTTCTATGCCAAATCCCGATATTATTACATTTATCAGCGATATTACAAATATTAATGTTAATATGACGTCATTCAATATTACGGCAGTTGTTTGGTCTTTTTTCCGATTGATGTTTAAACTGCCAATTACAATAAAGAATAGGCCGACGATCATCTGCGGATGGAAAAGTTTTTTTTTTTGTTTAAAGACACAATTGTGAAAGCAAAACCAAAAAAAAAAACAAAAGAGAATCTCAAATTCTCGAGCCAAAAATAATTCAAAAGCAATCCGACTCGGAAGGACTAAAAGTTTATTTTAAAGACGCAATTGTGAAAGCAAAACCAAAAAACAAACAAAAAATGGATTACAAAAGAGAATCTCAAATTCTCGAGCCAAAAATAATAAGAAGCAATCCGACTCGGAAGGACTAAAATTAAATTCAAAATGTCGACCAAATACAAGCAAACAAAAATTCTTTGCAATGGGGTGAGGGGCATTTTGTGCCCGTTTAACCGAATTAACAGGATCGATAAACTATGGGATTTTTGGAAAATTTGTGTTTTTGAGAAAAACGATGAGATGCTGCCCTCTCCCTCTAATTTTTTATCTTTTTTATGATAATAGTCTGTTAGATGATTTTTATTGTGGTCAAAAGTCGCCCTGATATTGAACTTAGCAGAAATTCATAATTTAAGGAAGTTGGGGGGGGGGGTACTTCTACTTCCATTATATTGGATAAACTCAAAAATAAATTTTTAAAAAAGAATAGGAAAAACAATGTACGATTTCGATACATTTTCGATTTATTTCTAATACGAATTTTTGAAATATTTTTACATTTCAATTAAAACATTTTTTTTTTAAATATCAAATTTTTGATTTTCCTGACGGACAAGTAAATAAATAAATACTTAATTGATTACATCCTAATGTCTAATCTATTTATATGGGGCCATTGCATGTCACACACAACAGTAGGCTGACAAAAGAGTAGGCGGAATTAATTTTTCTTCGTTCTTCATTCTACAAATCAATATTCAATTGGGGTAAATTGGAGTCAAATGTTGATATCAGTAAATTCAAAATTGTTACAAGAAATGCCATTGCCGTTTTTATGTGATTTATATAATCGGCTGAACGATGATACTCGACCATATGTAGACGACAGTCTCGCATTAAACTTAACGATAAACTCAAAAATCCGGAAAAGACCTGTATTAAAAGATTTTTTGTTCTAATTTTCTGAATGACATTCCAGGAATGAATATTGAAAATTATTTTGCATCAATCAACTGAACACTGGGAACGCCTAGATGATGGTTCGAATTCTATTTCAAATGGCATCATTGTAAGGTTTGGAACGAATGAGCAAAAAGACTTCCAATGACTCAAGGAAAGAGACAGAGATAACGATGATACGAACATTTTCAGATGCATACTGGGTCTATACAAATTTTTCGAACCGAATGCGAATGGCGCCCATTCAGCAAAGTAATCAGCGGTGTTGTGGGTGTACGTGACCCCATCGTTCATTGAGAGTGTAGGACAGTGTTAACAATTCATACAATTATTTGGTGCTGGACGAACCCGGGATGATATAGAAGAATGTGACAACCACAGAGATATGAATGTGATCAAATATCAAAACTAAGCTACAAGAGCTTGTAGGGTTGAAATCGTCCATTTTGTTTGGTGTATGTCACATTTAGTTATAGAAAAGACCACCACATGTGGTCTTTTTAGAGTTGCATTTACACTGGAGATATGTATTTCCAAATAGAAAATAAAATGACCTGAAAATTAACAAAATGGCACCAACGTTTTAAGATAAGTATAGTGGTTCCGCCATTTTAAGGATTCCGTTAAAAAAAAACATTTCCAAACATTTCAATGGGGTAGAAGAGAGGGGTGTACTAAAAAATTCTAATTATAGTAGGAGATGGAGAAGAAACAATTTACACCAACGGAGAGCAGTGATTCAGAAATTTCCAGATACACCAAAGGATATCGCGCTCACCAGGATATTCGCAATAATTCCCAATATTCTGATGTCTCATCATGAGTAATACTCAAACAATTAATTATTAACACGTTCCACATTATTATTTGTAAACCGCTCTCTATCTCTATCTTTGTCTCTCTAATCAGAATATAGAGGTATGCAAAAATACCTACGTAATGGCGCGCAATTATTAATTTTTTTTTCTTCTTTTTATTGTTTACCTACCTGCATTATAATCGAGATACTTATCAGCGTCAACATTAACGTATAAAATTCATGTTTATGTCCAACTTGCAGAATATATTTCAACTGTGATGCATTGGCCGTCAACAGTGCTATATCGAGCATTCCCTGCGCTATTGTCTTTTTCGTTGCATATCGATTGGCATCCATTGATTTTAACTGTGGAATGTATAATGCACACATATATAAATTGTGGATTATGTTATGTGGAAAATAAATCAAAAAAAAAATCACGTACAGCACCATCCGAAATGCCACTATTATCCGGTAATATTGAGGCCATTGTATTGCGTATAATTTCCGGTAAACTGAATCGTTCTGGCAATGTTTTGTTGATAGCTTTTTTGATGAAATATCTAAACATAGGGGTGGACAATAAACGGGGGGCGGTAAACGTTTCGAACCGAGATCCGTTTTGTTAGAACACCAGCAAAATACTGAATTTCAAGCGCACAACCGTAACGATATTTAGAAATTAGGTTTCCGTGACTACGAGTACGTGGTACAACACCGAGGATAAACTCTGACACTGAATTATGTTTGAAATTATCGATTAATTTTATTATTTAAATAATATTCTATATTGGTTCTACATTGGGTAGTGGGGATAGATAATATATGAGTATTTCTCCGAATAATTTGGTGATTCAGCGAGTTTTCTTATTCTATTCCTTAAATATTATAAATTTTTTTTTTGTTTGCTAGACAAGTTCAAGATTTTTTAATTCCATAATTGCAATAAAAAAAAATTATTCAAATTCCAATTGCGTGCGCGAGATTCAATAAACTGGCCACTTGTGCAATTTGTACAAATATGGAGTAATCAACTATCATATAGTATAGTGATTTAATACCCCTCAGGTGTTTTGTATGGACCGTGACCTACGACAAGACAATGTAAATTCTAGTAGTAGTAGCAATTCGTATTGGAATTTAATGATCCAAAAAGAAAAACAACAAATTTGGTGAGGCACACTTTGACCGACCGTTTAATATGTTGGCTTCCGTAACTGGCATATGAAATGTAGTAAAAAGTATAGTCTTTGTTTATTGATTCTAAAGCTCAAGACAATTTCGTTTGAGCCAAACCTAATTTGTTGAGCATTTTGGCTCGCTCGTTCACTTACTCATAAATAAGGATAACTGAAGATGGGTTTGAGCTATAGAAAGTACCCCTCAACGTCTACTTAACATTAAAAAAATTTCCAATGAAGGGACCTAGAGTCTTCCAATATTTATATTTGCCAATTAGAGTAGTGTTATAACGATTTTTTGAAAAATAAGCGACACCAGACCAAAAATGTAATCAACGGTTTCTGATGTGTATTTATAGTTTTATGAGTCTCAATTCCTTACAAATGTACGTAAATATATGAAAATCAAATAAATAAATTATAAACGAGGCAAAAAAGTCAAATATTATTAAGTAGATGCTCTAAGTTCTTCCAATTCTCTAGGAAATCTGTAATCTTCGTAAAAAGTCTACTGAAAAAATTAATGAGAAATTATATTTTTTGTAGAGTGGTCATTAAGTTGTCAATTTGTACCGAAATCAAATGTTGTATAGTGAACGCACTCCTAACTGATAAGTGACATTTATTGCAGTTGCGCAGACAAAAGAGAAAAAGTAACGTTTTTGTTGAATTCATTTGATTTTTCAAGACATTTTTCGCTATAAAATTTACAATCTCAACCACAATTTATTTGTTATTTCCACATATTAAGATCCAATATCAATTCGCTGACATAATGTTCGAGTTCAGAGGATTGGTTGCCAGACGAAATCTACAAATTCCCACTGATAAAACTGGTGAAAATGCGGCAAACGGTAAATGTTCCTATTGTTTCCTTTGTGAATAATTTTTTTTTTCTTTTTCTAATTAATTTTATTGTTCATCAGCTACCGGTACCGTTCATCCAGGTAAGCTATTCGGATCAGCCCGAAAAGATCCAATCAAAACGATATTTGCTGATGTAAAAAATATCCAATTAAATCAGACGCCCATGAAAACGCCACTGAAAACGCCAGTCCGACGAAACCTTGAAAAATCATCTCTGAAACTATTTACCCCAAAACAAATGCCGACCGTACAAGAAACGCCTAAATTAACGCTCAGTAAACCAACAACAACATCAACCAAAAAATCATATAATGGAACACTTCAGGAGGTTCCAATTTTCTATCAAAATGATTTTCCATTTGAGTTGCCCAACGAAAAAATCGAACTAACCGACGAGCACGTCAATAAAATTCTGTATGGTCCATTTTGTGATGAAGATGAAATAAAAGCGCCACCAGTGTTGGCTGATGCCCGGGAAATATTTCAAAAAATTGATTACAATCCACCTTCCGCCCATTTTACGGTCTACGAAGAGATTCCGCAATTTTTTGATTTTATTAATGGCAAGTGCGACGCTTTGAACCGAACGTCAGCTGATCCACCAAAACGGCTAATGGACAACGATGACGATGATGAACTACCCAATTTGGATTTTGTTCTTGATGATGATCTTGAGGGTGGTGATGATGGTGGTAATTTTTATTTTTAATTTTTTTCCTTTGTTTTCCCCCCTTAATTCTTTGACTATGTTTTTCGTTTGAATATAAATAAATTATTATTAAAGATGACGTCACGGATTTTGAATTTGAAATGTAGAAAAATGTTCCTCGCCATTCCCATTTCTAGAGGCTATAATCACTATCGAATCCAGTTTTAACGTCCTTCAATAGGGTGTGCACAGAAAGTTCTTCGATTAGATTGTTTGGAAAAGAAAAAAAAGAGGGAACAAAGAGTTCTATTGGGTATCAGAAACACTTTCTATGCGAAAGATATAATTTGATTGGGAAAAGTGCCAAGAAGCGTAAAAGATTCGTAGGCATTCTTTTCAAATTATAAGGAACAAAAGAAGGAAATCTCAGTGTATCCTTGAGATAAATCCCATCTAATCATAGAGAGCAAGGCCACTTAGTTCCTGCTCCATACGACCATACCAAAGGAAACTTAAACTCGAAAATGTCAATGAATGAGAAGGGAATTATTGAGTCAAATGCAAATTTCTGGTTCCTTGTAGCTTAGGCTTCCTGGTTCAACGGAACACAACCAACATCACGTTCTGTTTACTACCAAAAAAACCAATTTCAATTTTTAAAAAATGTATTCCCAGAAATACTTCAAATAAACCTTAAAATCATAAATTTATTCGTTCTCCTGCGAACGAAGTCGACCATTTGGATTGGTCAAACGAATCGACAATTGCTTGGCTCGTTCGACGATTTCTTTGCGTTTTTTCGACGAAACATTGTGGGCAATTTCACCACAATAAATACGATTCTGCATTAGCAACACTTCCAATTCCTTAACATTATGGACCAAAAATTTCTTGAATCCAGTTGGTAGCATATGACGTGTTCGAATATTTGAACCGTAGCCAATGTTTGGCATTAGATATTGGCCCTTGAAACGACGTCGGACACGGTTATCGATACCCTTGGGTTTACGCCAGTTTGGCTGGAATGAAGGAAGCAAACAAACATAAATATATAGAAAGGAAATGTGAGGTTAGGTGGGTTAGTTTTTTTTTTTTTTTGTACTTACCGCAAGTTTTGCATATCGATCGGATTGATGGCGAATAAATCGCTTTGTACGTTTTTTCACAATTTTAGGTCTGTATGCTGGTCGGATAGTCATTTTGGTCCTAAAAAAGAGGCGAACAATTTATCGATTAATAATCACAATAACAAATGTGTTGATTTTTCAGGATGTAAATAAACCTATGATTGACAATTTTTTGATAAACATCAATGCACAAACAATCGATTAATTAGATTTAATTGAAATTATGATTTTATTTTGACGGATGATGTGTATTTTAATAGATTTAAAAATTTTACGTACCGATTTGTAGAAAACCAGTGAAAAGAAAGAGATTAGAATGAAGTTGGCAACAAAACTGACGTGAGTTGTCAAACAAACATGTTCCACACACATGGTGAATAGTAGTGTTACCACACAAAACACAATCCATAAGTTTTTGCCAGCTAATGTATAAATGTTGGTTGAAGTTGAAGTCGATGGCTACACATCAAAATAATGTAATCAAAAAAGAAAAAAAGAGGAACTCTACATAGAAATTTGTTTTTTTCGGTAAATTTATCTTTATTTCGATAAAAATGGAAATGGCAAAATCATTTTTTGGCTCTCGAGATCATGAGGGATACGTTGGCAAGGAAGAGCATGCCGTAAACCATTTTTCACCTACACATATTTTTCATTTTATTGATTTCAATTTTTGCCTAACAGAAAAAACTCCAAACAGATGTTTTAGAAGATGACGGTGATCTGTCCAGTATTATTGACGAAATCAATTTGGTCGAAGGTATTCGACCGATTCCCGGTGGTCCCTTCTCGGGCCTAACGCCATCAATGTGGCCACAAGACATTCTTGCCAAATTAGGACAACCCGAATCCGAAGGACCAAACGATCAGCCAGATTATCGTTTTGATGAATTCGGTTTTCGCGTCGAAGAAGAAGATGGACCCGAACAGAGTTCCAACAAATTGCTTGGCATTCCATTTACCGAAGATGCCCAGCATCGTTTGCAGTGGATTGCCCATTTGGAATTTTCTCACAATAAGGAAGCAACCGAATTAACGTGGGATAATGTTGAGGTGGTACTGCCACGTACCGAAAAACTTCGGAATATGGTACGGGCTGGCATACCGCACTCACTGCGTCCACAGATGTGGATGCGAATGTCTGGTGCTTTGCAGAAAAAAATCAAATCGGAAACTAGCTACAAGGATATTGTAAAGGCTTCGAGTAATGATGCGCTGATGACATCGAAACAAATTGAGAAAGATTTGCTGAGAATTATGCCATCGAATGTGTGCTTTAGTAGTCCGTCCGGAACTGGGATACCTCGACTGAGACGTATACTAAGAGGTTTAGCGTGGTTGTTCCCGGATATTGGGTAATTAAATCCTGACTGAATCCGAATGATCGGTATTTTAATTTAACAAACACATCACTTCCACAGGTACTGTCAAGGAACGGGAGTTATTGCCGCCTCACTGTTACTCTTTTTGGAAGAGGAAGATTCCTTTTGGATGATGGCCACTATTGTTGAAGATTTACTGCCCGCTTCCTATTATTCATCAACGCTATTGGGCATTCAGGCCGATCAACGGGTGATGCAGACGTTGATCGCAAATTATCTGTCTGTGGTGGACGACACACTGAGAAGTCATGACATTGAATTGTCCCTGATTACGTTGCATTGGTTTTTGACGCTCTTCGCAAATGTTGTTCATATGAAAATTTTACTGCGGTAACTATGCTTCCCGAATATCTGACAACAGAACGTTTAAAATGACCCCGTTCCCCATCTTTTCTCTTTTTTTGCTTACAGAATCTGGGACTGGTTCTACTATGACGGATCAATTGTTCTATTCCAACTTACCCTTGGCATGCTAAAGATCAAAGAGCCAAATTTTCAAAATCTCGAAAATTCCGCCCAAATCTTCAATTCACTGTCAGACATTCCCGGCGACATTGACGACGTTGAAAATCTGTTTGACGTGTCGCTGGACGTTGGCGGTTCGCTAAGCAAAACGGTCATCGAAACGCATCGTCGGCGTCATTTGGCCTATTTGATGGCTGACCAGGGGGCATTGGTCGGCAATCCCGAGGCAGCACCGAATCTGCCGAAACAACAGTTGGCCCGGCGTCAAGTGAAAAAATCCAAATCAATGATCCAGATGTTGCTGTACGGCAATGAGACGAGCGAGGACATTGTCAAGAACAAGAACATTCGACAGACGGAGATTTTGGTGGATTTGCGGGAGGCCATCCTGAAGGTGTGCCGCCATTTTATAACGATTGAACCGAAATTGAGTGCACATATCAAATTGATCGCCGACTACAGTATGGAGAGTCACAGCAAGGATCATGAGAATTACATAAATGTGTCGAAGACACGAAAGCGTCGGGCGAAGGCGTTGCACGATTTCGAACGGCATGACGACGATGAGCTGGGATTCCGTCGCAACGATATCATTACGATAATCAGCCAGAGGGACGAACATTGTTGGGTGGGCGAATTGAATGGATTGCGTGGATGGTTTCCGGCCAAATTCGTTGAATTGCTGGACGAACGAAGCAAACAGTACACGTCGGCCGGCGACGATGCCATTTCCGAAACGGTAACCGATTTGGTGCGAGGTACATTGGCGCCGGCCATTAAGCAAGTGCTCGAGCATGGCATGAAGCGGCCATCATTTTTGGGCGGCCCATGTCATCCGTGGCTGTTCATTGAGGAGGCAGCCACACGGGAAGTGGAAAAAGATTTCGAATCGGTTTACAGTCGATTGGTGCTGTGCAAAACGTATCGACTGGACGATGATGGCAAAGTGTTGACGCCCGAAGAGCTACTATATCGATGTGTACAGTCGATCAATCAAACGCATGACAATGCCCATGCGCAAATGGACGTTAAGCTTCGGTCGCTCGTATGTCTGGGTTTGAATGAGCAAGTTTTGCATTTGTGGCTGGAGGTGCTGTGTGCCTGTGTGGAGATCGTCCAGAAATGGTATCATTCGTGGAGTTTCATCTATTCGCCGGGATGGGTTCAGATCAAATGTGAATTGAGAATTTTGTGTCAGTTTGCGTTCAATTTGAATCCGGATTGGGAGCTGCCGGCAAAGAAGGGTATCGAAAGTCAACCGCTTAAGGATGGCGTACGGGATATGTTGGTCAAACATCATTTATTTTCATGGGATTTATAAACATCTCTCTCCCTCTCTCTCTCTATATATATATATATCTGTCCATTTTGCGCTTCATATTGAGAGTTCCATTCTTATTGTGCTTCTTGTGAGTGGGTTTTTTAGATTTTTTACAACAACAAAAATGTGAAAATGACAATTTTCCAATGTGTGTGGACATTTCCCTCTCTTTGTTTTTCTTTTTTATTTATTTATTTTAATTATGACACAAAGATAATATATTTATTGTTGATATACACATCCAAACATCTTAAGATTTTTTTCTTTAAAGAACTAAGACCTAAGGAAATCTGTCTAGATGCTAGATGTTTCACAATCAGATAGTGGAATGCAAACATGAATGACAATCCCAGTATATTCATGACAGACACTCGATTCCTAACCAGTAATCTTTAGATTCCTTTCGAAATTTGGACGAACTAAAATATTTAATGGCAAATTGAGGCAAAGAGAGGGGATTCATAAATAACCAATTGCTCGTATATTACAAAAAAAAAATACTCCCACTTTACATTAATAAAATGATAAAAAATAATTGAGGGGGGGGGGCGAAGGGCACCACCAGAAAACAAATATTGAAGGAGTGATGCGACTTAACTAACTACAAACCAATCCCAGATAATCGTCCATAAGTGTGCCAATTGCAAACTGTTAAAAAAAGAAAAATTTGCCAAATTGACTGTCTGGAAAAACTGAAAAATAGTGGAACTTACAATGCCGGTAGCATCAACACGGGTACCAACAATTTTAAGTCGAATTTTATCTTCCTGCGTTATGACCACTTCCTCCTGTTTGGATTTGTAGCATGGTGGATTACCGTTTGGACAAAATACCATATCAGCCGGTATCGACTATAGAAAATAACGTGTAAATTGGATAAATTTCCGATATTTAATTGGGAAAAACTTACATGATGTGAAATAAAACAAGACAATGGACCAATTTCGGCGAACATTCCGACCTGCACAAAAAAAATAAAATAAAAATAGGACTGACAATCCACAAAAAAACCATCGAATACAATCGTAGATATACCTTATTGACCTGAGTCACAACTGCATCCAATACTTCACCTTTAAATGGTCGAAAGACAATCGCTTTGTACTTGACCGGATAGACAACAAATCCCTGACCGGGCTGTATGATTCCCGAACCAATTTGATCAATTGTCGTAACGGCAATGACAAAACCATATTTTCCCGTACATGTTCCTTCGACCTCTGTGTATAGCTTTTGTTTTACCGTTTCCATAAGTTGTGGTCCAAAATATTTCGGATGCAGCAGAATTTCATGTTCCAGGGATATCTAATGAATGGAGGAAATGGAAGTTAACTTCAAGGTTTTTACCAATTTTATATAGGAACATACATGATAAAACATTTTGTTTGTTTTTAGATTTTATTATTTTAATTTAAAATCGATTAATTTATATAGAAAATAGGAATTTGTAAATAATTTTTCGTTTTAAACGCCGCTGATATAAACAAAACACAAATGACAGCATTGGTGTAGCCAGATAAAAAATAGTGGTTAAAATCTATATTCGGAGATTATTGTACAGTGTACAGAGAGTATAGAGTGGTCACTAAATTTCGGTTATGAAGTTTGCCTGTTCAAAAAATTACAAAATGTTCAAATTTTCTAAATATTTTTAGATTTTCGGCATGTCTTTCATTTATGTCGACTTAACTTTAGTGTTATTATTATTGATTTGAACGAATTGACACATTTCTGTGCACATCATGGAGTGCTTTTATATGAGGCATAATTTTTAGCTTGTGCCTGAAAAGTGATGGTGAACGAGGTGAAGGGTGGAATGAGCGAGAAAACTTTTTTTCTCTCTACATAATGAACGTTGTGCTAAATCTGAATTTCTTTAATAGCATTAGTGTTATTTCTTATTCATTTACATATAAATTGCAGGCATTATTATGTGCCCCGTGTAAACAAGTATTAAAAATGGGTTTCTAGTTGTTGTCTGTACTTTTTATTAACAATTATATTTATAATCAAATATTTGTATTAAAGTTTGGCTGTTTTCGGTTTTTTTTGGACGAAAAAGTTTCTACGGCGCAGTATCCCCTCTGTTAGATTGATTGATTGATGTTGTGGTCACACTGTTTTAAATTATTTCGCCATATTTCTTTTGTTATGCCATGTTGGTATAAATGTAACTATTCCGCTTCAAAATTAATTTAAGTACAAAATTTATTATTTTTGGAAATTTATTAATAATACTGGAGGATTATTAAGGACGACAATTTTTGAAAATTTCCTGAATTATGTGTGTAAGTAGGATTTTTATTTGTTTTTGTTTTTTTTTTATGTAAGAAAATGATTCTTTACCGATCGAATTTTTAACCAGAAAATTGACTGTTGACAATGCAATCCAAACAATTGAATCATGAATCAACCGGACTGTCTATAACCGAAATGAAAATTCTAACGTTTCCGTAAGTATTTTTCAGCATTTTACTAATTGGTCGCTTGGTTTTTTCTATCTTAGTGTGGCGCGGTTTTTGCCATAAGGTGGCTGCTTGGCCGTACGCTTGAATCAAATGTCACATCAATTTATCAATTCATTTGTGGTAGGAGAGAAAGATTAATATAAAAATGGTGAAAATGGTAGGGGTCTCAGTGATGGATAATTTGTGTTCCGTATTTGCATATTTTCCTAATAAGGATCGCTCTGAATGTCCAGATCAGTGTTCAAATAACGCTGATATTGTATGTAAAGATGATAAAAGTCTTTCTTCGGCTGCTCCATCACATTGCGAAGCAGCTTTGCGATTGGTTCTTTGATATCCGAGTATTATTTCGGTCACCTGCATTCCCACAGTGTCGTTTAACTGTTGCTTGCGACATCAGTTAATTTGAGGTTATTTCTTTTGGATTTTCTATTTATTTACATACATACTGCTGTCCTGCTATTCTCCTACGGGAGCATAAGGCCCCAACGATCCTTCGAAACTTGATTCTGTTCGGGGCTTGTCAACAAATGTTGTTCCAGGAACTATTGCGATGTCAACAATTCTTCAGTCTACAGTTCTACGTCAAGTTTTAGCCGGTGAAGCGGGTCGACGGCTACCCTGTGGGTTCCGGCGAAGAGTCTGCCGTCTATATGAAAGCTTTTCGTTGAATGTTGTTCAACTGTCAGAATGGAGATATTTAGGTCTGTTTCAAATGCTTGAGATTGAGATTTTTCAGAAAAATCAACAGCAAAGCTGGAACAACTGTTAAAGAATATTTCTGTTCGTCGGCGATCCTCTAAAGCTAAAGAAATAAATTTCGATTTACTTATTTTCAGCTATTTAAATAGTATGTGGAACATCAGTCTGAAATTTTATAATGGCACCAGTGGATTCAACATCTTACCGGACAGAATTGAAAATCGCAATAAAATTCTTATAGACTATATACTTTCTAAAAAGTTTGATGAGGACATATGGGATAGTTTTCAGTTTGTCAATGTAAGTCTGTTGAATGTTTCTTTGCGTTTCCTATTAATTCCGTAATATTTTCTTTTTAGCCAAATAAAGATAAAGAATTTATTTATATAAATGTGAATAATGAAATTTACTCATTAACTGAGATTGAGAAAGGTTCGCTGCTATTGTATCAAAGGTATTATTGTCAATATTGTTCAATCTTAGTGCAAAATCACCCACCCCCCTTTTTTTCTAGAGAGAAAGAATTGAAAAAGCCAAATCAACCAATTACAGGTGGATGGATTCATAAACTATCTGAGAAAGTCATGGAATTAGTGAGTTTCGGTTTTTCTTTTTGTAGATAAATAGCTGCCCAATATTTCATTCATTCCCGTTGGCACTACAGACCGTAGCGGTCATTGCCCCGCTCTCCTTATGAAACCGCCTGAATGCGTCTCTGTCATTCGTTCGCTGACTAAGGAGATAAACCTCTGCAACACCAATAACTCTTCTTTTGGTGCCCGGACATGAAGGCATCGAGAGTAACGAAGCTGCTGACGGTATCGCAAGAGAAGGTTCTGCAGCCACTTTTATAGGACCAGAATCCTACTGTGGATTATCAATAGTTACAATCAGAAGGGCGACACTGGACTGGGAAGAGAGCCAAAAGCTCTCATATTCTCAACAAAAAGCTGACACGCTACTTAGGTTTTACAAAAACAGCCTCAGATTTTATACTGAGCTATCTACAGGTCACTGCCATCTGAGATATTATCTCCACAAAATGTCTCGAAGAGGACGAAACGGCGGAACACATACTCTGCGAATGCCCGACCCTGGCACATAATAGGCTTCGTCACCTATGAGGCTACGTTCTGACTCCAAACGACATCCGACAGAACAATCCCTCGCTGGTCAGGTGTTAAAATTCAGGCAAGCAAGTACGGTTTGCCATCTGTCATTAGGGTAGATCCTAGGTACACAACGTTTTCTACCTTTTCTATCTTTTGTTCATCCATTCTGTCCAATCCTTCTGTTATTTGCGCCAATAGTTTGGTCTTGTCTTCAATGATATTCTTTAGCTGGCCCATTAAGTGGAACATATTGTTCCTTTGCCTCCAATAGCGATCGACAGTCCCCAGTTTTAATCCCTATTTCATAGTTATAGGCTCTGTCAGTTCGTTGGCCACTCTAATTTGGCGGCCTGGTGGTCTCATTCATTGTAGCTCCAGTCAATCGGACCAGTTTGGGTGAGATTCTAATATCTCCAGCATAATGGTATACACTTGTCTCTCTCTCTCTGTCTCCATATGCTTGACTATACACCACCTAATATTCTGTCGAAAAGAACAGTCCAATTGCAATCAATATCTTGAGATTTTAGAATAGAAAATTAAAATTTGAAGCACCATCAAATATTTCTTTCTAGTTCTAGGATTAGAACAAATTAAAAAATAGTTAAATCTGTTTCTTTATTTATAGAACAATGAAAAGGAAGATAACAACGACAGTGATTCAAGTTCATCCTCATTTTTACCTATAACCTATGAAGATTTCGAGGATTTCCAGTCAGAATATGAGGCTCCCCAACATTCCAAGGTTTGTTTTAATATATGAAGAATGCAAAAAACGGATTTTTTTTGTTTTTTTTTTGCAGAAAATCACTAAGAAAAAAAGTCCAGCAAACAGTAAAAGGCAACGCTTTACGAAAAAAACTATCAAAAAACCAGTAAATTACAAAAAATTAAAACAAAAAAAAATGATTTTTGCTTAAGTTTTTTTTATTGTTTTTTTTATATTCAACAGGAGAAAAGAAATGTTCCAATTTCGACAGCGTCTTCAAGTGATAATGAGGAAATTCCACCTAGCTGTAAAAAAAAAACTTCAGTAATAACAAAATATTTTTCAAAGGTTTGTGTTAAAGATTTTTTGTTGTCATTTTCCGCGATCCCGTTCATTGGCGTCATGCACATAAAATTGCACCGTGTTTTATTAATTATAATGAAAACGTCTCGGACTTTAGTTCAGTTTGACATAATAGTAGTTATGTGAGGTCATTTTGTTTGATTAATTGAAATTTATATAAAATCGATTGCAGCGCCATAACGGTAGGTTGTGAAAGTTTTTGCTTTATAAATTTAATTTTAATTTTTTTATTCTCTAAAATTTTATTATGATTACTTTTCTCTAATTCGATTATTTTTCGAGTGAATAAATAACAATTCTAGAAATTACCTAAAATTGACTAAAAGCGCCATAACGGTAAGACGTGGAACTTTTTGTTCTATTAATAATTTCTCCATTTTTTTATTCTCTATAATTTTGGTCGTATCCTTTCTTTCCGTAATTACAAATATATTTCGAGTAAATGATTAAAAACCCCACAAATGACTGTAGCGCTTTAACGGTACGCCGTCGAACTTTTTTCGTCTATAAATAAAATGTTAATTTTTGTATTCGCCATACGTTTTTTACGTCTACAGTCTCTTTTAACTATTTCCTTATTTATAGAACAATAAAGATGACGACGATTCTAGTTCATGCTCAATTCCTCCCATGACCATTGAAGATTTAAACGATTTCCAATCAGAATATAATGCCCGCGAAGATCCTAAGGTTTGTATTAACATATGGAGAATGCAAATAAAAAAAAATTAAATTTACACAAACATTTATAACGTTTTGTGTCCACAAATTAGGCATTCGCAAGCAAATGAATAAAAACGAATTTATTTTATTTGCAGAAAATCACTAAGAACAAAAAAAGCAGACAAAATAAGAAAAAAACTTTCAAAAAATCTGTAAGTAGGTACATTGTTTTGTCATTATTTGTCTTTTCTGTAATTACGAATATATTTCGAGTGAATGATTAAAAACCCTACAAATGACAAAATCGATTGTAGCGCCAAAACGGTAGGCCGTGGAACTTTTT
>JANSTT010016429.1:0-21055 GCA_026745375.1 Platyura marginata | reverse complement strand
TGTATATATAATGTAGATATATTTTTCAAATAAAAATGTTTATTCTGTTGAAGATCTTTATTTTATTTCTTATTAAATATGCTTTTTCTGGCTTAAGCAATATAGTGACAATTCCGCAAATGACTTAATGAATTATTAATGCTATTGATTAGTAGGAAAGAAGGGGATGTGAAGGAGAGTTGTTTTCTCCATTACAAATCACATAGAGGATATAGAGACTTCATTTTGACTGGAAATATTTGTTATGAGAAAATCTTAATTGCTTGGTATACAAGAATGTAAGGACAGAAAAGAAATTAATGAAAGTCAAAAACATGAGGTAGCACAAACAGAGCTTTTAAATAGTTTACGATTTCATCATTTCAGGACCTTTGTTGGTTTAAGTTTAAAAAAAAATTACATAGATGTCGATCAATTAAAATGGCAAGGTTTTTAGGAAATACAATTGAGACGCTCAGCGCTAAAACGGCCTAACCCACAAATTAGTCGAAACGGAGATATAGTAAGAACCGCCTTTTCAAAATTTACAAAATATGTGCATGTGGTTCTGTTTTGATAATATGCATGAAAAACCCACCTCATTTGAATTATTTCAATTTTTACTCAAAGCAAAAACCACAATTTTTTTTTACTATATTCAAGCGTATTTTTTTCGTTTCTTAGTAAAAACAAATATTAAAAGTTTCGTTTCAGTATGATTTGAATTGATCAATACAATTTCTGTTAAAATTACGTTTTTGTTTCAAACTCGATTATCTCTGTTCAAAAAATTTAAGGTTAGGCCGATTTAGCACTGAGCGCCTTAATTACATATGGTTAATAAGAAAGATCCAAAGAGGTTAAGATTTTAAGATTTTTTCTCTTTATTTTTCTACTAAAATGGGAAGTTTTATCAATGATTGGATTATTCTGAAGGCGTACAAACTCCGTACCAAAGTTATGATTTATGATTAGTAACATCATACGGATATAAAAACTGATGTGTTCCTCTATTAGTGTAGTAAAATTCTCGAGAATTTTTTTACTTAAATAAGAAAATTCTTAAAAATTATCCAGTCGAAAACTATTCACGAGAATATTCACAAAAACAAAATGTCTGAATCAGAGATACTAATATTCTAATAAAACAACAATCCTCTTGTACTCTTGACTTCAAAGACATTGTTTTTAAAATTCCCGTCTTACAAAACTAGAACACTTTTGCCTTGAAAATGCGAAATTTTGTCAAAAAATACTTGGTCATGCAACATGTATCTGATCATAGTTTTACTTAGAATACCGGATGTCAATTGCATATATGTATGTATATAGGAAAGATAACAATCAAATAACCACAATGTGTTACGCTACTGACAATTTTATTTACTATAATAATAATATGACTACACTTGGGATAGGTACGATTAAAAAAATACTCCTATATACAAAAATAAATTACTTTCACCTGTTTCCTGTTTACTTATTATATAACAAACACGTGGAAATTGAACAAACAAAATATGGCCATGGCAATCAAACTTCATGTAACTAAGGGTATAGTGATGATGTTCGTTATCCATGGAAACATGGGTCAAACAATTTATATTTCTTGAATATGTTTTCCTTTCAACAGTCACGCAAAAAATTTCCCTTTTTCCACACATATGTACAGTGTGTAATGGCTGACCGAACAAAATTCATATTAAATACTTCAGGTTTAGTTGAAAATATTTGTTTAGAATAGAAAATAGAAGAATTTACAAATAAAAAAATATTATTCTTTTTGGCTTTTAGTGGAGTATTTTTCAGTTATTCAAACATCATTCGATGATAGTGCCATTCGAGAATTCTGTGAAAATGATGAAATTACTATTCTGGCAGCTTCTATGGTGGGACAAACTATTCGCTTTCATCACATGGTCCCAACGGAAGAAAATTGTCTTTTATTTTACAAAATTCCACAATTTGGAAACACAACAAATGCGTCAAGAGACATGCCACTTGGAATATTAACATTAGAGGGTGGACTTGTAAAATCGATTTACAATTCTGTGTCAAGGGTATTTTCGCCACATCTGACAAAGGTAAGAAGAGAAAGAACCAAAAAAATAAAAAAAAATGTATATATACAAAGTATATATAAGTTAAACACCAGAAATACCAGAAAAAACCATTTATTTCAAGTTGCTATATACATTTATATATTGTTTCTAGGTATATACTCGTATACAATATACATAGTACATATGTCACAAACAATGTTTGTTTAACAAGAATTTTACATTTTACATTTTACATTTTAGAGACATGAATATTCACCAGAGATTGGCAAAATTATTGAGAATCTTCAATCATCTTTGGGATCTTCGTTGGGATTACCGCAATCTGGTATGAAACTTTTATGACTCTAATTTTGAGAAATTTTCGAAATCAGCTCTACTTGTTCATATAGAATTTCTTTTTCTTTTTTTTTTGAATAATAATTACGTATTTCTTTGAAAACGCCAATCTCGAGAGTTACATAATTTAAAAACTAATTATTTTGTATAATTAATTTGGCTCATCTGCTCCAGGTACAAAAGGTACAAAATTATGAAATAACAAAGATATTGTTGATTAGAAATTTGATATTACGACAATAAGCATCAATAACAAAAAATATCTGAAGGCCAAACAGTGAACACGTTTACAAACTACATGACACGTTTATTACGTCAAACAACTTTTCTTCCAAACACAATTCTATATATTGGGATATCAATTTTCTTTTCCCTTTTCTCTTCGATTGAAATCGAAAATACCTACATTAATATTATTTACGATTACCTAATTCTAATTTACTTTTTATAAGATGAAGTTGTGGATTTTCTGACATTTTTTTTTATTTTTAATCAATCAAAGAATCAATTTCTCACCAATGTTTCTGCAGAATTCATGAATAACAATTTTACATTACATAAAAGTCTATTTTTTTGTAATTAAGGTAAAACAAATAACCAATTGATTTACTTATTTATTTACCGAGATCTGTCTCCTTTTTATATTTCTGAAATATCGATGATACATTTGAAGACAAAATAAAATTAAAATTTTTCTAAATAAAGTTAGCTTAGAAGTTACAAGATGGTTTTCTGAAGTATTACGCTAAAGAAAAAGTATATTTTTTGACTTCGATGACCTACTATTAATGTTGCATTAACTTTGAGCTTGTTTGGAGGGTAGTTTTAAAATGACACTGAACTTAAAATAGAGTGTGGTTCAAAAGTTATGGCCCCTTTATTTTACAGTCTTGCAGAAAAACATAAAATCTCCGGTTCATATTTCACCCCGCATACCACCAATAATTTTGATTATGTTTTAAACCTGTAAGTATTAAATTTTTTGTTAAATTAGGGTGGATCAAAGTGGTTATTTTTTTATAATTTATTTATATACTCTTTGATGCAATTTTTTTGTATGGGGAAGATATCTAACAAATAAGTTTAAGATGAAGATACTAAGCAATCATGTGTTGAGAAAAAGGAAATTTTTTTTTCATATAAACCCTAAAAAGATTTTTCTACATTTTTTTTAGGATTGATTGAAGGGGGCAAACTTTTATCACTATATACATATGTATACATAGATCAATTGTTTGCTAAAATTTGAGTTACCTCGGTTTCAGAGTTGTTTAAAAAAAATCGGTCTAAACATTCGATAAAAAAAATATCAAATACCAAATTTACAGAATAATAGCCATGCCCATGCCCATGCTCATGCCTGAACACAATACTGTCCAAAAAGGCCACCACCACTTTTTCTTTCTCATAGATGTCCAATGGGTAGCCCAAATTGGATTATTCAAATCTTTTGATGTTGATGGTCATGGTAGAGGCTCCAGTAAAGAATCGGGATTATTATGAATGTTGATGTTTTCAAAATTCATTAATTGGCTCAGGGTTGTCATTATCGAATTAAGTGAGATTTTGTTGTTTATTTTTTACAGTAAAATGGAAGTTAATTCAATGGCAACCATGAGTTGCTGAAATTTATTTAGGGAAAATTAAAGTTTAAAAAAATTACGTTATTTTTCACTCCCCACCACACATATCCAGCATAAACTTTATCGTTTTTTTAATGAGTATATAATAAGAAAAGAACAAGCCATTAAAATTTTTAACTTCTAAATAACTTTAAAATGAACAATGATTTCGATATCAAATAAAATTATTTGTTTGCAGAAATACACACAATACAAGATGAAATTAAATTTTGGAATGCAAAATCAATCAACTCTCCGACAAAATCAGACAAAGAAAAGGCAAAGGATTTTTCTATAACATTAAAAACTTTAAATGAGCAATTAAGGTTTGAATACGTAAAATTTTTATATATTTTTTGTACTCTACATATAAATAAATATATTCTTCTGTGTTCTTAGTTACATTGAACCTAACTCAATAAAGTCAGTTGAAGAATTCTTAAATTCAGCACACAATTTATTAGACGAAATATGGCGATTACCACATAATTATCCACAAAATCGAATGATCGATGTGCTAAACATTATCTGTAAATATTTTCGATACTTTATCCAATACATTCTATACAATCTGCCAAATTTAAGGTTCGATAATTGTGGAGTCGTGTATTGAAAATCTCAATAACGAGGACATTTGGAATTTGAATTCTTTTCACATAATTCAGCTAATCAATGAAGTATCGGAAACAATAGATGCATGGATACAACTATGCGATTCGTTGACACGTTTATTTTGGTCAAATAACGGACAACATCCGTGGATTGGAGAACCACATATACCAAAGCAAGCGATTTTGTTTCGGGAGAGATTAAACGATATCAAAAGCATCAAAAATATGTACAAACAAATAGCGTCGATTTTCATTGAAAATAACCAAATGTTCCAAAATATCAATACAATGTTTATGCCATTTAGAGGTATTCTACATAATTTGTAATGTCTTGTTTTCATCTCACGTGAATAAACATTTTAGACACAAATATATTTGACACAACACCTTTTGGAAATAAAATGTGGAAAAAGTCTGTCTATCAATTTGAAGTTATTCTTCAACCGATCGATGAGAAAATGGCTCAGATACTCAAGCAAAAACTACACAATAACATGAAAAATCCACGACAGGTAGCCGATAATATAATTTTAAACATAAAATTTATGTTACAATTTGTAATTTATGTTCCATAGATCGTTCATCTATTTTCCAAATACGAGTCAGTTCTGCGAAGACCAACCATAATGAATTTATTAACGGTGGAACGAGAACAATTTCTACAATCGATTCATATACTTATTAAAGAGCTAAAGGAATGTTTAGGCCACAATAATTCCTATCAAAGTAATCGAAATATATCGCCAATTTGCTGGGAGTGTAGATGGCTAAGGGTTGTAGAACATCAGGTCAATTATTTAATAAGAGAAAAAAAACATTTAAGATTGGCATAAATTCAAAAATAATCGCATTTTTCAGATTAATGAAATAACTAAAATAAGTCATCTTATTGAAGATAAAAAAGGATATGAAGATTTGGAAAAGTCGCTGCTTGATTTAAAACAAGAAATTGAAAATTTGTTAAAATCAAATTTTGAACTTTGGCGAGAAGAATCTATGGCAGCAATTCAAAGTGGAGATTTGGTGTAATTTTTAATTATTCAATGATATTCTTTATACAAAGCACGCCTTTATACCTAACCTCAAATATTTGTTTTATTATCTTTAGACCAAATACAGCAATAAATATTTTTCTAGACTAAAAGATGACAAACCAGTTGTTGAATTTGAACGAGATGGCCGTCAACTGATGCAAGTCACATTTAAACCGAAACTAGTGACATTCTGCTATGATGTCAAGGAGCTGGAAAATCTCGGTTTTCGTATTCCTATTGAACTAAGAGATACCGCCGTTCATGCAACCAAATTTATGGCCTATGCAAGACGATTACAACAGGTGGCCACCTTTCATAATACAATTGGTGATCGAATGATACCATGTCAACGACCGATTATGTTATCGAATGCGGTTGCATTAAGTAAATTGGTACAAAGTGAATCGGTCAAATGGAATGATGAAGAATCGGTTAATCGATATGTATCGACGCTTCAGATTGCGGTTAGCAAATTATCGGGTGATAATACATTTCTGGCGGGACAACATGAGCAATTTAAGAAGATTGTAATTTTAAATTATAGACATGATCGTTTATGTTTATCCTAAAATTTATACTTAATTTAGATTATGAAATTGATAAATACCGATCTACTACGGCAAGGTCAAATATGGAAAGATGAAATGCGTCACCTTAGAGATCTTATTGGAATATTGGAGAGCAAGGGCTATACCAATTTGCAAGCATTTAAATTGCATTGGGATCATCAGCTGTACAAAGTCTTGGAATATCAATATTTAGCAGGATTATATGATCTCAATCATAAATTACCGGATATTGGTATTGATATTGTATTTAGGTAGATACAAAAAAATAATTTAATTGTCCACTACAAAAATCCAATCAAAATATTTTCATAGGCAGCAGCAATTACAATTCCGTCCACCAATGGAAGAAATTAAACTGAAATATTACTCCCAACTAAGACGATTTCTAGAGCGTCCTCTTGGATTTCGTGGTATATCGGAGAGAAGTAACATTCTTTTTAAGACTATGGTAGATCGGTATGATCTTTGATGAAACAGATGATACATAATAGTGATAACAATAATATAAATTATAGAAATCGTCACCAATTCTTTGAACTGTACAAGAGAGCCGATAAACTATTCCAACAACTTCATGAACTACGTGAAACATGGATGCCTTGGGTTGCTTTGGGTTGTGTAAACTTAGATGAATTATGTGAAGTTCATCTAAATCACTGGAGAGATTGGGATAAAAATTTTAAAGCATGTAAACATTTCAGTCAGCTTGTGGCAAAAATTCAAAAGTACGTCACGTAAATTATTCTCTTCCAGTTGATACAGTAATAGTAAATATTTCCATTTAGTTCTGAAGATCGACTAGACTGTTTTGTCATTAATCTTATACCACTAAGATCTGACATTGAATTTATTAGCCGAAAATATTGGGAATCATTAGCAAACAGCTTACGAACATCTATTTTGAATGAAATCTCTGTATTGCAAGATTTTCTAAATACATCACTTCAAGTTTTGCAAAATATTCCACTAGACGAAGCTGGTATTGCTGAGGCTGGAGCGAAATATGAAGGAATAAAAAATCATTTACCAAAGGTTTTTCTTTTATGTCTATTGTCACCATCGAAAATCTACAAATATATATTTCCATTTCTAGATGTCGGAACTATTAAAATCAGTCGAAGAAAAGGATACCTGTTTGGCCGGTTGGTGTAGGGAAAGAGTTACTGCATTGGGAAATATTAATTCCCAATGGGAACAACTTCAACCATTAATTGAAAATCATAGTGTTGTCTTACAGAGACAAATCGATATAATGAGAGATCATGTCGAATCGCAAATACATAATTTAACGGAGGAAGCTGAAAAATTTCTTATAAGATGGGAATCTACAATTGAAGATCTAGAAGCGAATGAAGGAAGTAATTTGAATCTGTTCAGAGAACGGCAGCAGAATTGGAATTTAATAAAAGAAAAACGAGAACAACTGGAAGTTGATTGTACCAAATTTAATATTCCATTTTCAGTGGAGTTATCAGAACTTTTTACAAAAATTGAAAATAGCATTGAAATCCAGGGTGCTCAATGGGAATTATATGAAGAATTTTCGAAAGAATTTGACGAAATAGCCAGTGAGGAATGGACCGTTTACAGAAGGCGTCCTTATATTTTAACAAATTTTCTTTCAAAGTGGAATAACAATAATACAATGACCAATAATTCGGCCTCAACTAGAATACGAAAATTGCTCGACAACTATCAATCGGTATTGCCGATATTGCAAAATCTTCAATCGGACGGTCTGACGGAGCAACATTGGAGTAAAATATTTTTTATTTTAAATCAAAAACCAAAGAGTTATCATGACATCTGTGTCAAAGATATTCTTGTAAATGTAACAAACTTACAACAAAATTCGACAGAAATTCAAAATTTAGTTAGACAAGCATCGTCCGAACAGATCATAAGACAGGCAATCACCGAGCTTGATCAATGGGGTGTAACTGCTGTACTGAAAACAACCGCCCATATAGATTCAAAGGGAAAATTGGTTTCCCTTATTACAGATTTTCAGGATGTCCTTAATAAGGTCGGATGAATAGCTTAAATCGCAAATGTTTTTAAATTTTTCAATTTTTAAATACAGATTGGAGATAATCAATGTCTTCTACAGTCAGCTAAAAATTCTAGTGCATTTGAAGCGTTTTCAGATCAAGCTGAAATATGGGAAGGACGACTTTCTCTTTTGGATCATACATTATCTGGTTTGAATCAAATTCAAAGAAAGTAAGTAAGAACTATAGAAAATTAGAGCGAATTGTTATTGTTTCCTATACTCGATCGAGTACCTTAGGGCTAATAGACATCCCTAGTTAAAGTTCTGACTTTTTCTGACAAGATGCCAGTATCAAATATTTATGAATTTATGAATTAGAAACTTCGCCAGAAAATAACAAGAAACAAAAATTGGACCATGACTTGAATCTCCTCTTTTTTCTTTTTAGAGAAATTAAAGTATATTTCTATACCTAGAATTGTTTTAAATAAGTTTTTTGACTTAATTACCGAAGGAATCTAAAAGCGATGAATAAAAAGCGACCAAATTTTTATCTCAACGTTTTTTGTTAAATTTCAAACCAGATCATTTTTGATAAAGAAAATTATTTTCTAGATGGATCTACTTGGAACCAATATTTGGCTTTGGAACACTAAAGAACGAAGAAATCACATTCAAAAGGATCGACAAAGATTTCCGATTTATAATGAAAGAAATAACAAATGATCCAAGGGTTTTGTCGGTTACCAAAATCAGCAACATTTCAACATTAATTAGTTCATTGGAAAACCAATTGACCAAATGTCACAAGACTCTGACCACTTTTATATCGACAAAAAGAAATGCATTTCCAAGATTTTACTTTTTATCCGACGATGATCTGCTGGAAATATTGGGACAATCATCGAAAGTTGATATTGTACAGAAGCACATAAAAAAATTATTTCCCGGGATAAATCGATTGAAAATGTCTACGAAAGATAAAATGTCATTCATAAATGGAATTTATAGTGCTGAAGGAGACGAAATTGTACTAAAAAATCTAATACAAATAACAGGATCTGTTGAGGATTGGCTTAATCAATTGGTTGTGGAAATTAAGTTTACTCTCAAGGATTTTATAAAAAGTTGCTCCAAATATGATGTCTTACAGGAACATCACATCACAATGTATCCTGTACAGGTGTTGTGCACGGCCAAAGCCATATCATTTACAAAAAATACAGAAAAATCAATTAGCACAATGACTCTTCAGACACAGCTTAAGAATATAAAAGAAGAGATTGATTCGTACTGCTTAAGTAAATTTAAGAACACCGATAGTCTATATCAGATTAAAATACGAGCACTTCTTCTCGATTTGGTGCATCACGTTACCATTGTCGAATCCTTAATAAACAACAATGTGACTAGCACTCAAGATTGGTTGTGGCTTCAACAGTTAAAATTTTACATGGGCTCTAACGACGTAGTCACAATTAAGATGGTTTTTGCAGAATTTGAGTATTCCTATGAGTATTTGGGAAATTCCAACAAGTTGGTGCATACGGCTCTAACCCACAAATGCTATTTAACGCTTACGCAAGCAATGCATTTGGGCATGGGTGGAAATCCTTTTGGACCGGCTGGAACCGGTAAAACGGAATGTGTCAAAGCTTTGGGAGCAATGATGGGTAGATTGGTTTTAGTATTTAATTGTAATGAGGTAAGATTTCTATTATTAGCAATGTCTTTTTTTCAATTTCAATTCATCTTATAGAATGTCGACACAGCATCAATGGGGTTGATTTTGTCTGGATTATCTAGATGTGGAGCATGGGGTTGCTTTGATGAATTTAATCGTCTTGAAGAAACGACTTTATCTGCAATATCGATGCTTATACAACCGTTGCAAGTCGCTTTAAAAGAAAAACAAGAATCGGTGACTCTCTTTGAGGAACCCGTAATTGAGGATTGTTTTTATACCTATAATTAAGGATGATTAAAATTAAAACATTTCAGATACCCCTCAACTCTCACTGTGGCATATTTGTAACATTAAATCCAGCTGGCGAAGAATATGGTGGACGACAAAGTCTTCCGGGTAATTTACAGGCATTATTTCGACCAATTGTTATGCAACATCCTGAACCAATAGACATAGCGCAAGTGATGTTATTTGTAGAAGGTTTCAAGAGTTCCAAACCAATAAGTACCCGTATGGTTGAGCTATTTAATCTTGCCAACAAAATGCTTTCGCCGCAACGGCATTACGAGTGGGGATTACGTGAATTAAAAACCATTCTATTGGCATGTGGAAAATCGTTGAGAGATGCAAATGGGGCCGTTGAAATTGATGAAGAAATGGATTTAACAGTCCAAGCATTAAGATCGAACACAATGTCCAAACTAAATGCAGCCGATTGCAAACGATTCGATATGTTGATTGCGGATATTTTTCCCAATGTAAAACCAATTGTGACCGGTCAGGATACACTTCGTAATGCTATTAAAGATGCGTTTACATCTTTGGGTTTACAATCCAATGAAACACAGACTGACAAATGTTTACAGTTGTATGAGCAATTAATGAAGCGAATGGGAGTCGTTGTACTGGGGCCACCCAATTCTGGTAAAACCACCATAATTACCGTTCTAAAGCAAGTAAGGTCGTCTTAAAAATATAGTTTTTCTTCAAATAAATTGATTGATTTTAGGCTCTAACAGCCCTAACTAGAACAATTAGAACGTATACGATTGCTCCGAAATCTATGAGTCGTATTCAACTATTGGGCAAACTAGATCCTGATACTAGACAATGGAATGATGGTGTACTGACTACAACAGCGGTTGCTGTTAATTCCGAACCATCTGGTAATTGAAGGAAAACTTTTATTTGATGAAAAATTACTTACTTAACAGCATATTTTCGTACAGAAATAACGTCTTGGATTATTTGTGATGGTGATATTGATCCGGAATGGATTGAAGCATTAAATTCTGTTTTAGATGATAATAAGTGAGTTTTTTTTAATAATGGCGTGTCCAACGTATTTACCAATATTTCTAGACTTCTGACGCTACCTTCTGGTTGGCGAATACAATTCGGCAACAACGTGAATTTCATCTTCGAAACGCATGATCTTAAAAACGCTTCACCAGCTACTATTTCACGAATGGGAATAATAAATTTAAGGTATCTACCGTATAATTGGAATTAAAATGATAAATTTACCACCTACAATTTCTACATACAGCGCAGAAGATCTTGCTGAATCCTTAATTATTGATATTTGGTTAAGCAAACATTCGAATTCTGATATTTTACCCATTTTCATGGAACAATACTTTACTAAAGCAATTAATTCGATTGATAAATTCACATTAAAGCCTCTAGCAATATCGAGAATCAATATTATTAACAGCGCTTTACATTTTCTTGACGCCACGAATAGCAAAGATGAATTTTGTGTCAATCTCATACGTGGACTCGGCTGTTTAATAACTGGCGATGAATTAAATCGTTTTAGCAATGAAGTAAGTTCAATAATAAATCAATTATTTCCTAATTAATTTATTTGCAATTCGAATAGATTTTCGACGGAGCTGATATTTATATTCCAGACAGAACACAGGCTGAACTTTATTTTTTTAATACATTTAGGGACAGTATTGAAAAGTATGATACGGATTCAGTTCAAATTAACGACTTTGAGAAATCGAAATATTATCTAGTTAAAACGGCCCAAATGAAGATGTATTCAGATGTTGTGCAAGTATTTCTCAAAAAAGATAGTTCACCCTTTTTACTTATTGGACCGGGTGGATCCGGTAAAAGGTTATTATAATAAATTTCCATTTTCTTCATTTTTTATTGTAGATACATAATTTTACCTTATTTCTTTTTAGTCTGCTTCTGCGAAATATTATCTCTGACTTTTCCGGATACCAATTTGTGGTGATTAATTGCAGTGCACAATTGTCAGCAAAATTTATTTTATACATTTTAAAACAGGTAAAACCCTTAAATCACAACCCACCAAAAATTGTCATTAAAAATTATTTCTTTTTTAAGAACTGTATGGTCATATCGGGCATCAAAGGCAGAGAATATAAACCAAAATTGACAAAAATAATTTTGTATTTTAAAAATATCAATCTGTGCACTCAAGACAAATGGGGCTCTACTGAAGTTGTGGAACTGTTACTGCAATTAATTCATAGACATGGTTTCTATGCGCCCGATACATTGGAATGGATTAGTGTAACCGGAGTTCAAGTGTGCGGATCCATATCAGATTTGTCGAAATGTCATTTATCAACAAGATTTATGTCATTTGTTAAGGTGCTCAGTATGAGGTAAAGTATTAAATTTTGGACGTTTTCATTTTAACTAATACCTACTGTCTTAGATATCCAACTGATTCGGATATGCAATTGATTGTTAAGAGTCAAATGTTACCAGTTTTTAAGCAATTTAAGGAAGTTAACTCTAAAGTTACTGTTGATCAGGTTGTGGAAGCTTTAATAAATATATTTTCTACTGTAAGTATTTTGATTAAACACATTCCAAAAGAAGTCATTATTTTTATTGAAAACAGTAATGATCTTATGATGTAGCTGTGTTCAACTCCATTTTTCAATTTTATTTTTTTTTAATAATATCGTCTATAGATAACCGAAAATTTCACAAATACTCAACAAAATCACTACACATTTTCACCAAAAATGATAACCGAATGCATATTGGGACTTATGTACTATCCCAAAGAAAACTTTCAACAGGTTCGCATATATTTATTAATAAAAAATTTATTCATAGAAGGGAGAAAAAAAACTAAAAATCTTTTCAGGCATTTTACAATGAATTGAGAAATATTTTTCGAAATCGTCTATCTGAAGAAGATCACTGTAACAACTTTGATGAAATTCTTCAAACAAATACAAGGCAGCTATTTAAAATTGACGAAACAAAATATTATTTTATACCAAGTGGCAGTAAAACGTCTGACATGAAACTTGTTAATGAAGAAGAGTTTGAGGAAATTATTCAGCGAAATATTACGATTTGCAGTAAGTACCTGCTTAAGACTGTTGTGGTTTTTTGTCCCATTAAATTGAATTTAAATTATAAAAATGTCAAAAAATTTTCTCATCAACTTTCAGGTAGCGAAGATATATTTTTAGAGACACCAGTTACATCCGAAATTTTAAATATGACTGCCAGTATTTGTCGATCACTATCACGACGTAAAACTCATTTAATACTATGTGGACTAACTGGAACTGGACGAAAGGAAGCTCTTCACATTGCTTGTACGATACTAAATATAAAAATATTTTCTTTAGTGCCCATAGCCAACTATAGACTTGAAGATTTTCACAATGATCTTAAAATGGTAATGAAATCGTAAAACATTTTTTTTTGTTTCTCGTTTGTACGAATATTTCGTAGGCTATGCAATCGGCTGCCTTAGATGATCAGACAGTAGTTCTTCATATAGACCATGTTTGGATCAAATATTTACCGGATATAATGAAACCAATAGAAGCAGTACTGGAAGGAAGTGAAATACCCGAAATATTTGGTGATGATTTAGAGACGATTGCATCTCCTCTACGAAGTGAAGCTCAAACGGATGGATTTCAAGAATCACTATCAGCATATTTTTGGAAACGTAATTTTTTTTTTCTAATGATTTTTAATCGAAATCTTTTAATTTTCAAAAAAAAATTTAGGTGTACGTTCAAATATGCATCTAGTAATATCATTGGAGACTAGTTCACCAGATCTTGATGATTTATTCAGTGAATATCCGTCATTGCACTGGAATACAGAAATGATATTTTTGTCGAATTTATCTAAAAATACTATTGACACATTACCCAAACGATTGATAAAAACAATTTCAAATAATCAGCAGGATGATATTCCAATTTTGAACTTCCATTCTCTAATTACTGGTGATTGGCAAAAATCGCCGCTTCGATATCAACAAATTATCCGAACATATTTTGGTATTTTCAAAAGTTTCTCAGAAAAATTACAAAAGCAACGAGATAAGCTCCAGGTAACACAATAGATACATTTATCTCTTTCTTAACAGGCTTTAAATTGACTCTACCTACAGGTTGGTGTGGATAAACTTTCGTCAACACACTCTGTAGTTAAAACATTAAAAAACGAAGCCCAAGCACAGGAAATTGCATTAGCGGAAAAAAGAAAACTGGCCAATCAAGCACTCGAAATGATTTCGTCAACAATGAGAAATGCCAACGATCAGAGATCTGATCTGCTAGAACTAAAGCGAAAGACTCAAGAGAGTAGCGAAAAATTGATGGAAAGAAAAAAAGCAATTGAATTGGAACTGAAAGAAGTAGAACCGATTTTGAAGGAAGCAAGTGCAGCCGTTGGTCAAATAAAAGGTGAAGCTCTATCGGAGATAAGATCACTTCGTGCTCCACCGGAAATAATTCGTGACATACTGGACGGTGTTCTACGATTGATGGGCATTCGTGATACATCATGGAATAGTATGAAATCATTTTTGGCTAAACGTGGTGTCAAAGAAGACATCCGTCTATTGGATCCTGCTCGCATTACACTCGAGAATTGTCACGCTGTTGAGAAATTATTGCAAACAAAATCGGATTCATTTGAGCAAAAAAATGCTAGAAGAGCATCGGCAGCTGCAGCACCGTTAGCCGCATGGGTTATAGCAAATGTGAAGTATTCGAAAGTTATTCAGAGTATAAAACCATTGGAAAAGGAACAAAATGTTCTTCAGGAGAATTTGGAGAAATCGGAAAATGAAATGAAATCGCTAATGAGTGGTTTAGATGATGTTGATGCTCGGGTTAATGAACTATCTGGTCAACTTAATGTCTATACACAGGAGGCAGCTGTTCTAGAGATAAAATTAGAGCAAGCAAGGTAGTGGTTAATTTTATTTCTTGATATTTGGATTGATTTTGTTAGTCGATATTTTGTCGCACCTTCTTATCTTCTTTTGAACTCAATTTTCTTCTTCCTGATTCAAATTGATAATCATTCTTATAACACTATAGGAGCACGTTAAAAGCAGCAGAAGTTCTTGTCGAAAAACTAAGCACGGAATACTCTAGCTGGAGTAAGCAGTTAGAAGAACTTAATCAAGATCTAAAGAAATTAGATGTTAAATCGTTTCTAATTAGTTTGAACATCACACATTTATCGTACTGCACATTTGACAGACGAAAGTAAGAACTGAATCCGTATTCTGTCCGCACAATTAAAGATAATGGGATAGGTGTATTTGATATGTCTCATTGTACGGACATATTAAGGGTTCTGGTGGATTTTTAAATTTAGTGCCACCTATAATAATTATATTTTTAGAAATCTGATTCAACCAATAATTCAAGATTTGGACACACCCGAATACAATCTAACAACAAACATTATTACCGATCAGGATAAAATTGTTTGGGAAAGTATGGGACTGACAGCAGACATGCAAACTATGGAAAATGCAGCCATTCTAACAAAGGTAACTTTCTCCATATAAAATATCGTTATTAAATCTAACACGTCTCTCTAAATCTAAACAGATACTTCAACTTCCATTTGGAACTTGTCCAATGCCACTATTACTAGATCCATCTGGATGCGTATTAGTTTGGCTTCAGGAATATTTAAAACTTCAAGGAACTCCTTTTGAAGTATCGACCCAAAATGCCGAACGATTTACATATATTTTAGAATTGGCTGTTCGATTTGGAAAATATTTAATTGTTCCAGATTTCGAAGCTATCAAAACGCCACTACTGACCGTAATCTCAACAACTATCTATAGTCGATTTAATAAAAAACTTTTACAAATTGGCAATAAATTGATAGACTTCAATGAGAATTTTAAGTTAATTCTCGTAACGAAGTTGAGTGAAGTGGAAATTGGCAATGAAATTGGAGCATATATTACGAAAATACCATTTACAACAACGATTTCTGGATATACTGGTAAGATTTTTATACTATATATTCTGGTCGGAGACATATTGTTTCTGTATTTCTACAATTGCTAGATCAACTTATGGCCAAAACGATACAACTCAAGCAACCAGAACTTGAAGTTAAACGAAAGAATTTACTTCAAAACGAAGGTGAACTGTGGAAGCAGCAATTGAAGCTTCAGGATAGACTTTTGGAGGAATTATCATCGGCCCAAGGTGATATTCTAAAAAATGAGGTATGATATGTGTACAATCATTTAAATTTATCTTCTATTCGTTTTGTTTTGTTCGAAGGTACTACTCAAAACTCTCAATGAAGTAAAAGAGAGCAGCGCTCATATTGATAAGTCACTTGAGGAATCAGGCAACGTTCGATCGAAACTAATGAACGAATATAATCAATTTAAAAGTATTTGTGAAAATGCAGCTACATTTTTCATTGGCATCACACATATTTACAATATTTCCGAAGCTAAGTTTACTTCATTGTTTCTCAAAAGTATTAGGAATGCAGAGGTGAGGATATTTCCAAATTTTTTTTTTAAATTAAACGCTAATTTTCTATTTTAATTATAATTTATAGGAATTCGATCAGCATAGCACTTATCGACAGTTAGTTCGGCTTACATACTCAACATTAAGCAGAGCTATTTCTAAGTCAGATTTTCTTATGCTTGGCTTACATATTTGCAAAAATGCGTATCCTGACCAAATTACAGATACGGTAAGAAAAAAAATGTCACACCAATATGTTCATTACCTCTTTCAATGTTCCTTTTCACTAACCCAACTTTTTTTCACTGTTCCTCGCTATTATCTAAGAAAGTCTCCGTCTCATTATAGAGAACTAGTTCGAAACAAACTGTACGATTTACGTGTATAACGAACTGAGGAATGGCTGTGCGAAAAGTTATGGAAGTACTGCGGGAAGGGTAGGAAAAGTAGTTGTAAAAATGACTGAAGGGGAAGGATTGAAAGAAGGAATCAGGAAAGGGATGAAAATAAGAAGGGTTTGAAGAAAAGCACCGATAATAGGTATCCAAAATTTCAAGCCTCAGGTTTTTGAGTTTTTAATGAACCAACAAGTAAGCAATCGTGGAAAAAATTTCTTTCCCTTAGTAATTAGTTCCTTAAAAGACGTAGAAAGAAACCAATCTGTTCACTAGGTATAAATATCTGAAAAACTACTCTACTGATTATGTTCCAAATCAATTCCTTGTGAGGACTACCAAATTAAAGAAAAGAAAAATAGGGAAGAAGGAATATTCCAAAAGAATCCTAAAATCTTAAGAGCATTAATAAGCAAACATTAACATTCGTATCCACTTTTAGGAATGGGAATTATTTATAACAAATTTCATGCCCGGAGAAGATGCATTCAATCAACCAACACCGTCTTGGATAAAAAATGAATTAACCACAAAAATTATATCTCTAAGAACAAATCTACCAAAACTATACGAATCTCTTAACTTGGAAAATGAAACGCTATGGAATCCATTTGCTGTGCAACGTTCTACCAATGAGATTCCAATAACTATTACAGAATTCAATAAAGTCTTAGTAACACAAATCTTTCGACCGGACATACTTTTATCGACTATCTCAAAATCTGTTGGTAAAATGCTTGGTAGCAATAATATGAGCATCGTAAAGCCAACAATTCAGCAACTATCCGAAGAAAGCAGAAAAGACGAACCGATTTTATTGGTTACAACTGGTGACACAGATCCATCGAAAGAAATTCAAGAATTTGTCTATGAGAAAATTGGCAAAAATAAATTCATTGAATTATCAATGGGCAAAGGTCAGGAATCAAATACTCTCCTAATGATACGCAAGGCTGCCGAAGGTGGATATTGGATTTGTTTGAAAAACATCCATTTACTACCGGAATGGTTGATCATATTAAATCAAGAACTTGAATCGATCAATTTTCATGAGAATTTTCGACTGTGGCTTCTATGCGATTCGGCCAAACATGTTCCACAATCGTTAATTGTAAAATGTAACAAAGTTCTGTATGAATCACCGAGTGGTGTCAAGAATAAAGTACTTAGATTAATGCAATTTTGGAATCCGATATTATCACTGAAGAAAGATCCGAAGACGATCAAATTGTATGTGATTATGTTTATTTTGAATGCCGTTCTGCAAGAACGAAGAGCTTTTATACCACAGGGATGGTCAAAATGGTATGATTTTGCCGATTCCGATTTAAGAACGGCCGTTTCGATAATCGGATGGATAGAACATTCGTTGGGATTCAAAATGGACTGGTCCATTTTGAAAGGTCTATGTCAAAATATAGCCTATGGTGGTCGAATTAATAACGTTCAAGATCTTATTATACTCGAAACTCATTTAGATGAATATTTTGATAGTAAAGTAATGGGAAACTTTTGGAGTCCACAGAATTTTAAGATTTGCTTGCCACAATCACAACGCGTTTCGGATTATCAAAATGCAATTGCCCAGCTACCAGATTTGGAATTGCCAGATTTTTTTGGACTTGCACCATCGACAAATATATCAAAAGATTTGTTATTGTGCAGAAATTTATTGAAGCAATTAAGGAGTAAGAAGATTAATGAAATGTGCTAAGAAGATTCAAATTTTGTTTTTTTGTATTTCTTTAATCACTATAGGTACATACTTCTCTTCGGATGATCATGAAAATTTTGAAAAGAGAATCAAACCAATTTTAAATCTATGGAAAAAACTAACAAACGTAAGTTGCTAGACCTGCACAATTCCTACTGCTCTGTGCTAAAGAAAAAAAAATATTTTTTTTCAGGGCTCAACCGTTATAAAAACATCTGAAACAATTGAAAATATGGATGCTGCAAAAAATCCATGGAACTGTTTTGTTCTATCTGAACTACGACTAGCTGGTAATTTGTACAGAATTATACACAAAACATTGGTATCGCTGTACAATACCACCAAAAATGTGACGACAATGCACAAAGATGATATACAGCTGATGATCAGTGTATGTGAAAATCAAGTTCCGCTAATATGGCGTCAAATATGGTCAGGGCCGAAGCTAGTGACAGATTTCATAAAATCAATTGTCATACGAGGCACTGAAGCCGAACGAAGATTTATTACGTCGCATAATTCAAATTTTGAAAATCGAATTGATTTCGCTCAGGTGTATAGTGTCGAATCGTATTTGGCCGCTCTAAAATTAACCAATGCCAGGTATTTGGTTTGACCATACTGAGATAGAAAATCGAAAATTCGACTAAATAATTTTTAGAGAACAACAAAAGTCAACGTGTGAATTAACCTTAACGTCTAGCCTGAGTGGTAATCCTATAAAATCGAATATTACCACACCAACCGTAGCTTCATTAGTGGTTAGATTAATTTTCTATAATCGTTAATTACAAATATTGCTAATAAATTTTTTGTTTTCATTTCCACACCACAATAGATTGATGGAGCCACATTCAGAAACAACAAAATCCTTCTGGCAGATCAATTAATACAAACACAAAGTCCTGTTACAATTCCCGAATTTCAGCTTAATTTTACCGTTCAAACAGGCAATATCGATAAAGATATGATTGAATTACCCCTATACACAAACTCTACAAGAGAACATTTCATTTGTACATTACAATTGGGTAGCAGTGTTCGGCGAGAGGCTATTGTACTATCGGGGGTTGCTTTAATTGTACCTGATATTGCAGCCGATTAAAGTATACGATATGCGAGTGTATTTTGGATAAAATGGTAATAAAGTGAAAATTTAATTTGGAATTTTTATTTTGGAATTTTATTGACCTGAAAGATGCTTGGGGGCATTTCTATTTGGTAAAATAATAATTTTATAGTTCAACCCTAATTAAATTATTAATATTCATAATGTGATAATATTAATCTCGGACATACTACATAAGATAGAGAGAATAATAGGAATATTTTACACTTTTAAGGGTAATGTTTTTTATTTTTTTTAAATGGTCTTTTAGAACTTACTGTTTTAGAATTTTCTTGGGCATCCTATAATCTCTAAATTTTTTGCAATCTCATTAAAAACGGCATCGTCGGCCTAGAAAGCAAACCACATATACAACCACTTAATTCAAAATCTACTTAGATTAGATATCGATGTATTACCCGTTTTCACATCGATATCGATTTAAAAATAGATTAAGTGGTTGATACGTGGTTTGCTTTCTAGGCCGACGATATGGCATTGCATTGGTTAAGCATCACTTTGCAATAATACGACAAAATGTAGAAAAGGAAATGAGATTAGATACACGTCATATTGAACATTTTGTATCTTTCTTCACCTGTTTCTTATTGTTTCAGTGGGGCTTATAGCCTGATGGTAAATAAATAATTAAATAAACTTTCTTTAGAAATTCTTCTATTCCAATTCCAGTTTTGATTTTTTGTAAAAAGCAGTGTCTCTTTGTGGACAGTCTGTTAAATTATTCCAGTACTAGTCCCAGTAAAAAAAAGCTGTGTCCCAAAGCGACATTCCGTTAGCGTTATCGGCATTCATTGTGCACGCACCCTAAGGCACATTTAACTAAATACTTTAAATAATTTAGATGGAAAATATGATCTTTTGTAAAAAAAACGACGATCCAATGGAATCAAACCAAAATACCAAGAGAAGAATTTAAACCAAAAAAAACCAATAAAGATGAAAAAATTGGCTACGCCGATTATAATATACCCGTATGCGTACTTTTTTATTATTTACAACTTTGTCCGTGTTATTTTGTCTATACAATAAATATAATTGGGTAAATTGAATACAAATGGTTAAAAACTCTAGAAATGACATAAAATTGATTGCAGTGCCATAACGGTATTTCGTGGAACTTTTTAGTCTATGAATGAAATCTTCA
>JANSTT010016418.1:0-21059 GCA_026745375.1 Platyura marginata | reverse complement strand
TGATTTTGTTTTGGAAATCCGGACAATTCGATAATTCGGACAGGCTCTGGTTTCTAATTGTCCGAATTATCGCGACATCACTGTATATATATAATTATAGCGATTGCTTACCTGTGAAGTTTGGCTAATGGATAATGAAGACACAGCTTCTGATGAAATTCAGAAAATTCCTTATATGATCTAAACAAATAGGCCGGATCCGGTTGATTTTGTCTAGTCACTTGTAGTATATATGTGTAATATTTTTCCATGTCATATCGTTTTTGATATCCTAACACTGTAACCGACTTTAGGCGCCCATCTTGGGCCATCCTAGAAAGAATAATAAAATTTAAAAACAATCAATGCTGTTGTTCCATTGACTTACGTATATGTTCGTGGAACAAAATTTAACAATTCCCCACTACCTTCATCACCGGAAAATCGAAGCTGTGCTAAATTATGCAAGAAGAAATTAAATTGCGTAAACCATGATTTCAGTGAAATGTGAATCATTTTGGCAAATGATGCTGCCGCTTCGGGATTTGATTGACCCGGCAACAATGCCGTTCTTACATAATTAACGGCATCAGCCGTAACGCCCGGTATTCCAGACGTTGCCATTAGGGCTAACATGTGCAACAGTAAATCACTATGTTTTCGAACAATATTGAATGCTTGACAACATAAATCAACAAAATGATGAAATTTTGTTGATGGACGATCACCACCATTAATAACGTACGCCATGTCCGAAGTTAGAACAAATGGCGTACGATCTCGTTTAAAATTTCCAAACATTTGTGCATCTCCGAGGAATTTGCCGAAATCAATATGAAATAAATGGCCGGATGTCTTAAGCATAATGTTATCGTTGTGACGATCGCATATCCCAAGAATATATGTGGCAACACTGTAGCCAGCACACGAGACTATCGAAATGGTTAGTTTAGTATTGAAAATAATTCTAAATTCAAATTCTAAATAATTTACCTGTAAAATTATCAACAGCCCGTTGATATTCTAATTGACTAGGATTTTGTCTTGCCAACCATTCGGCAATTGGTTTGTCCTTAAACGAACCAGTAAGACCCCACTCAACTTGAATTTTTCGTAACGTCTCTGCATCGGATATCATTTCGATCATTCCTAAAAAAAAAAACAAAAATTAGATATGGAGAAGAAAAAAAAAAAAATCCACTCCGTTTTACCAACCTTTTTTGTGTCCTGTGGGAACGCAATTAAAAGTAACCATTTTTAAATCAAGACCTTCTTTTAGCCACAATTTATCCATAACTCTAACAAGTTGTATCGTCAACATATCTTGTTGCAGATCATCTCCTGCCTTAAATATAGCCGGCAATAGAACACGATCGGATCCAATGAAATTGATTTTTATTGGTAATGTGTTTGAGTTGAAAAAACTACAGTTACGCGTATGAATCCCGGTGACTTCTTGACCAGGACCAAGTGGTAGCGAAGTATTTCGTTCCATTAGAATTTGATTGACCACCTCCATTCCTTGTACTAACGTTTTTTGACGTAGTGACTCTTTGGAAAGTTTCACATTTAAAGCAATCTCCGCCAAACTTTTGCACATCATATTTTGAGCCAAAAATCGAGCGGACAATTTCTCACCACAAATAGCCAAAAGAGATCGAAGCATCATTTGATTTCGACGATTATACCGAGCTTGATTAATAACAGTTTCATCCGCATCGCTCGACATTTGTTCATTGGTATTTTGCGGTGAATCACCGGGAAGACTATGCACAAGCAACCAATAGAGATGATGTGCAATTCTAGGTGATTCTAATGATTTTCGAAGTAACAAAGCAGCCATCGGTGATGCTTCGTAGGTATCATGTTTAAGGGCTTGTAGTAGTTGTGGAAGAAAATCGACTAGTTGATCGTTTGGCATTAGTGAAATCCAGCGTACAGCATGTGATCGGACTTCCATGTCTGGATATCTGGGTAAAAATAATTCCAGTGCTTGCAGAGGAGACAATGGTTGCCATGATTGAATTAGTGCATGTAAATCCACAAGACTGGCAAAATCCCAACTATGAGCCGCATGCAATATTTTAGGTAGGGCATGTGGCAAAGAATGAAGATAGTAACGTTTTTCCCATAATACCTCTCGTTTGTCAACAGCACTTGGATAACCCTGTTCAGCAGTGTCAATTAATTCTTGCTGAAGATTCAGATCCAAACTGTTAAAATCTAGACGACGAGCTGGCGGTTGATTTCGTATCGGCTCTGGGAATATTACTTTACCACCATAGTTGGGTATTTCAATTGATAATATTGGACAGTGGTACCCATATGGATGGGTACCTCTAGCTGGTGCTGGACCTAGAAATTTGTCGGTAGTCGGTGGCCACACGGATAGAAGAAATGATCCTTGAATCAAGTTCCTGTTAAGTAGGAAAAATATATTTAAAGCCGGATTTTTAAGGGTTAACTTTTAACTTACCTATCGAAATCAAAAAATTGAATTGATGACCATCCCAATTCCACTTTCGTAACTTTTCTCGTTTGATTAGCGTCTGAATTACTATCACCTCCTTCAGCCGGTTCCGTTGTACAGCCATAGAGAACAAATATCAGTCTTGACTCTCTGGGTAGTGTGCAAATGGGAATATTTTCAAAATTTAACCTAAAAAATTGGTTTGGCATTTTTCAAGTGATTTAAATTGATAAATGATGAACATACCACGAATCAAATTTCAATCTTGGAAACAGTCCAGTAATTTCATTGGAACACTGTGTCACAACAGCATCTCCAATATATCTTGTTCCATGATAAATTTGTGCACCTAACATATAATCATCATGGCGCCAATTTGGTGGCGGTCGATGTAAACACATCAAGTGCACCATAACTGGTTCAGTGACATTCGATATTGGTAATGGACTTGAATTATACTCGGGAGTATTAACTGAAAAGTCAACTCGAAATGCGTGCGAATATGTTTGGAGAAGCATTTGGACTGAATCACGAATATTATTACATCGATGCATAATTTGTTCACCGACTGTCTTTGGTCTTAGCGTTACTTCAGCATAGTCACCGCTCTCCGAAACAATATCTAATTTTGAACCGGTATATGATGGATAACTGTAGACAGTTTGTCCATTGGCACAGACACTTTTTAAACTGTCAATTGTATCCGTTATATCTAGCGTATCCAATGAACCAAGTAGGGCACAAATCGCTTTCACAGCCTGAACAACACCGGAGCATGAAAGGATTATATGTGGATTTGTATCCGATGCATTTGATTCTAGTTTTGCGATTTCATACTCCAGCGTTTCTTAAAGTACAATATTAATATTTACGTGTTTTGTACGAACGAGACCGACAACCGGCTAAACTTACCTAATAAAATCATTAAATTATCATAATTCAAAGAGTCCACTGGCTCATGGGCAAGAATGTCTTCTAATTTTAACTCAGAATCACGAATATCATCTTGAAGTGTTCGCCCAATGGCATTCATATTGGCACTTGTTTTAGGGCATAGACCTAATTGCACATCTTGTTCCAATTTAAGACTATCATGAACACATTCCAATTGACTTAGTTTGGAGTTTTGCGACAACCATTCGTTTACACCAATTGGCTAGACGATTTTTTAATTTTTTAAATTACATTTAGGAACAACAACAACAAATAACAATGAACTTACCTTTAACATAAAATCATTAACATTACCAATAATATGTCCTTCCAATTCACAGAAAACATGCATAATCACATGTTCAACGGTTGTGCAAACTGTAAGTGATGTTAAGACATAATTAAATTGCTTATATGTCAAAACTCTAGGATCTAGGTAGTATGGTATTGATAGATTAAGATCAGGTGGTTTTGATGAAAAAAAACACACAAAGAAGATGAAATATATCTAAGGATACTAAGGAACCTAATTAGCATTTATTCTAACTAACAAATTCTATGAAATGAAATTGTTGTCAGTCTAGTTATCTTCTTTCAAATAAAATCATAATTGATGAACTAAAAAAATAATAAAGGAGAAAATTGACAGATTGAGCTCTTAATTGGAGAGTTTCCTAAGACATCAAAAAGTTTGTCATAAAATAGAAACCACATGAAGCGGACAGAACTATCCGGGGGCCACCTGTTAAAATGTCATGGCGCTACAAAAGTTTATGGTGTGTAAAATTTATTGTTTTAATGTAGTCAAATTTGAAGCATGCGAGAAAAATTTATATTTTCGAAAATTCATATACTCTTGTTTAGAAATGTTCAAGGTCTTTAAAAAAACAAAAAACTTTGGATTTTTTTTTTTTTTGGGTAGTGTTCAGTTGTAATATTTTCAAATATTGTTCTAGAATTGTGTTCCATTGACATAATAGAGACTTGCAGAAAAACTAAAAACCTCTATCTTCTAAACGGTTGATATTTTATCCTCTTTCAACTTTCAGTTGAATTTTTGGTCCTCTATCCAACATTTTCCTAGAGAACCACTCTGTATAAAGAATGACTTAAACTATCGAGATTAATTAAAATATACAAAAACATAATTGTTTAGCTTACTATCACAGGTAAAAGCAACAGGTGAACCATATCCTTCAATTTGTCCCTTTTCACTGTTCAGAGCTATTCCGTCCATTCCATTATTACTTGCTTCACATGGTTCTTGATCACCATGAACACATTCTAATGCTGGATGAACTAATAGCTTAATACTTGTGTCTTCTGGATACAGATTACTAAATTCAGCGGCTACCACATGACCAACATTTGTTAGCGGATTATTGTATTTGTATTGATTTCGTATTTCTTTGACCATTTGATAGAATGCCACTAATTCTGGTTCATATGTTTTTTTGATGATCACATTTTCGTATAGTTTGGCAGACACTTTTCGTCGATCGAGAACTTGATTTTCTGGATCTTCGTCTGGGCTAAGTTTTTTATTATTTCTAGGTGGAAGTGGTGGTGCAACATGTGAACTAGGTGCTGTTGGTGGAATGTTCCATCCTATAGCTGGACCACCTATGTGAGCATAATAATATAAATGATTTGTTTTTTAAAACTCCCCCATTTTTTTTTTTTTTTTGATGGTGACTGTAATGCGCTTACCTGGTGACAAAGGTGTACGATCGATTTTGTTAACAGCCTCATAGACTGGATCTGAATATTGTGTTCCACCGCTATAGAGATAATCAAATGGATCATATTCTGAATAGTAGGAAGTGACACAATCTGATGTATTATCATCTGGAAGATAAAAAGAAGTAGGGTCTGTTAGATATTTTATGAGAGTGATTAGAGGAAAGTTCTAAAAACCAATTATGGGCTCTGTTTGTAAATTTTTTTTTAAAGTGTAAATATAAACTTTTAACTGTAATAGCAATTGTATTTATTAGAAAGTGACTACACTAAGCTAAAATATAGATCTAGATTTCAAGAATAGGTAACGAAAAATTTTATTGCCTAATATTTTGTTTTTAGATCATTTTACCAAAGTTCCTAAATGGCTCAGTCCCAATTTAAAAAAAAAAAACTATTTAGAAATCTATCAAATTGTTCGTTACTATCTTATATATATGTTGAGTTCAAGCACACATATCAGGCACGAATTCTCTTGATATATAATGGAATGAGTGATTCAGAAAATATTCAAGCGGGACTATGCAACAAAAAAGATACGTCAAATTCCTGTGTAAACATTTTTTGATGACGCTGAAACAAAATAACTACTAGGAAAAAGGTGTTCTGGCATAGAGCCAAAATAAACAAAAAACCTTGTCACAATTGAAAAGCCGGCTATAGTAGCACAATAAATAATATTTATGATTAAAAAATGGTTCCTTAGTTTTTCGGAAATTTTGACATTATTGATGGGGTATTAGGAAATCTTAGGAATTGGTAAAATTCAACTTCAATGTACTTAATTTATAAAAAAAATGTTAGACACTTGAAAAATGAAAATATGAAGCTAAAATTAGTTCTTAAAGTAGTTAGTTCATTGTCAGCAAAAATTTACCGGCTATGCAAATTTAAAATATCGCATACAATAATTGACGTTTAATCCTGATCAGTGATTGTGCAGAACAAATGGCTACGCTTAAAAATTCAAGAGTCCATACGGTGGATGGATCGTTTTTTTTTTTAGCGGTAAATATTATGGTGCATTTCAAATTAAGTACCAAAGTTATATTGAAGCTATGCTCATTTAGACGAATCATCTTTAAACTATCTGCTAACAAAACCGATTTTGTAAAAATAAAAAACAAAAAAAAACTTCTCAAATAACAAATTCGTAATTTTCTCTCCGTTCACGTTTACGATCAATTAATTCAATAAATCGATCAATCACCAAAATCACTAAATGAATAATTTTCAAAAATTCACCTCGCCAAGATAAACGACGATGTACAACATCTTGGTTCCCACGTCCGTTGATATCATAGCCGGGAACAGCTTTCACAAAGCTAGTCAATTCTTTGAATATACCCGAAACAGCACCACGCATTAAAACACAACTATTTACAATGTATCAAAATACTGTATATTCATAATAATTATTTGTAAATTATAGTATAGAAACAATCTAATAAGATTTACACATCAGGTGATAACAATTGAATACAAAATAAGCATAACAAAAATATAACCTAACTACAAAAATCCATCCTAGGTAATGATCAATTGAAACTAATACACAAAAAAGAAAAAACAATTTAAATAATTTGCTGTTCTATCAGGTTATTTTAATTCTTAAATACTAGGTAGGTGTGTGACTTCGCGGTGCTCTCTCTCTCTCTCTCTCTCACACTCTCTATAGGTATTAAAAAGCAAATCTACGATTTTTCATTATGACATCATAACATCAGTATTGATAATAAATATTTGCCGAGTCCCTCTATTCTATACTACACATAATATTTTGTATATTTATTAAATTTGTGCTCAGTTGAGTTTACGTCTTCTAGCCGTATAAATATAGAATGTACCCCTCTTTTAGCCGAATTATATTTAGATATTTGCATATATGTAAAATAAAAAAAAAAATAAATAAACAAACATCATGAAAAGTGTAAATAGTATTTTGAGTTGTTTACACATTCGATATCACTCTCTATGTTCAACAATCAACAATTGAAATTGTTCTTTATTGCTCTCTAGTACTCTAGTGCTAGTCTAACACATATACAGCATGTATAGTTAAAGTTTGTTATTTGGCACGTTATGCTAAAAAAAAAAAACCATGAGATTGTACATATATTCAGGTAGTTATAGTTACAGTAAACTGCATATGGCACGTGATAATATTTGTAAATAATAATTCAATCAATTGCCTTGAACAATTTACATAACTTATTTGGCAATTTGGCATATATCTCTTTGTAATAAAATTCTTGGTTCTTATTAGAAATCCTAAAAACAAGAGATAAGATTTCCGGTATTATTGCAATATAAAAATTTTATTCGGAAATTTCGCATCTTAAGTCTAATCTAAATAAGACTAGATAAGACTAGAAATAAGAATAGACGGGTTCCTTGATATTTCTTTTAACATAATTATACACTGAGACCTCGATTTGCGTCGTTTATTTTGCTGATTTTCGCGGAACGCATTAAAAGAATTCTTTATAGAATCCTATGTAAAAGACATCCTCCAAAACTTGGCAAAACATAACGCGGTAATCCTCAGATGGGTGCCAGGCCACGAAGGGATAGAAGGCAATGAAATCGCGGATGAGTTGGCCCGAAAAGGGGCACAATCCGCTTTCATGCCCCCTCAAAGCAGCGCCAAGCCACCGGATTCTGGTTCTTTATGACTATAGTCATATGAGTGAGTTCCTTTTGTTAATAAATGGCAGTCACTCATATGACTGTAGTCATAAAGAACCAGAATCTTGGGGTCAATATAGAAACCCAACAAATTTGGGCACAACTGGATGGACCCGTTTATGGCGTGTTTGATTAAACAACTCATTTTTGACTATTATTCGTAAAGATAGATTGTATAGCCGATAGATCAGTATAGCCGACAAAAGCTAAGAATTAAAAAATTATTATACTACAGATATATATATATAGTGCTGCAGACACTGGACATCAAATACATATTACAGTAAACCCTTCTATAACGCGGTTAATTCATACCACGTTATATGGAAACCCAGAATTAGTACAAATCACCGTGTTATATGAAAAACGCACTATAACAATACCGCGTAATAGGAGGGATTACTGTACCGCAATTTCTATAAAGTACTGTAGTGTACGTAGGTCATTGATCGGCGGCAACATCAAGAGACATTACCGTAGACGTAAGAGTTCCGAATAGTGTACCTCTCCAAATAATGTACCTTGATATACTATTTGGATTAGTGTACAGTAGAGTCTCGTTCATTCGTGGACTAATTGGGGATCTAGCATTAAAACAAATAATCTAAAAAATGAGTAAAGGAATAGTTAAAACAACACTTAACACTTACATAAATAACAATAAATAAAATTACCGTGTAACACAAAGACACAAGAAATGAAGCGCAGCGATATGGTAAAGCGAACGAGCGATTGATTGACAATGAAGGTTAAAGTAATTTGTAAGATCACCCACTTGTTCACAAAAACAATAGAAGCGTGATAAATGTCTAGTTTGCAAGAGTATCACAACTGCGATTTAGTTTTTTAATTGCGTTCTTATTATTTAAATTTAAATTAAACAAAGTCGGAATTAATGAGGTTCTACTGTAACAGGTAATCGTGAGTTATTTTGACACTATTTAACGCTTTGAACTCCGTAGGCGCCGATTTTGCCTACTGATTATTCTAAGAAAAAACCTCAAAACAGTTACAAAGTGCAGTTTGCGTTCAACGAGTAGCAGATTCTGTGTTCAAAGTTGCTGTGCACCCTTAAGTTAAAAAAAAACACTCGGAGTGCAACGGGGTTAAAAAAGTTAATACTCTAGTGTTAATATAACGAACCCTAATATACTATCGATTTAGGTGCATTAGTTTTTGGTGATTTTAACACCACCTAATTTTGTCATTTTAACACTTTTGAAGTCATCATTTCACCTTATTATAATTTACTTAATGTGACACTAAAAATGGAGGGTTAACTTTTACGGCCAATTGATTCATCGATTGCTAGCACTTGATGAATGAATGAAATTGGCTAAAAACTGCGTGTTTAAGTCTCAGCACCCCGAAATCCTGGTGCCAGCGAAAACAGAGATTGCTAACAAACACTAGCTCTAAAATCGAAGTTTTAAGGTCTTAACATTCGGTGAATAAATGCAGCGGAGTACTAACTCTAGTTCTAGCTCCAGAGTTATCGGATCAGAGTGCTAGAACTAGGTGAATAAATTGGCCATTAGTGTTTAGATATGTTGAAATGAAAATGATATCGATTCGAGTTATTGTCAGTTAGTAACTAATTCCTAATTATCAATTTTAAGACGTCACGACACTAATTATGTAAAATTAGAACAGCAAATTAATTTAGTTTTTTTTTTTATTTTTTATATTACGTACAAAGACATTTTATTATTAATTTAACCGTAAATCTGATGATCCAGGTTCATTTAAAGCTTTTTTTGTTTTTGTCATTTGTCAAAAATCTATTTTGGCTAATTTGTACACGGTGAATTTTTAAAAAATTTATGTTCATTCTAAAATACTAGTTCTTTGAACTTATACTTAACGATGGTATTTCATACCGAAAATATATTTCTATGGTCAATGGAAATCTTTTTAAGTATTTTTGGTTTACTAAAACCAAAAGGTAAAAATTTCCTTGTAAAATGTATCGTTAAAAATTAGAATTAAAATGTTTAATGAAAATAAATTGATTTGTTTGTCGTTTTTTGTTTTCAAAAATTATATCTAAGTTTACCTTTGTCATCATCGATACTGCTTTTACCCATCAGCAACGGATCGAATGCTTCGAGAACACTAACTCGGGAGCTGAAACAAATATACAAAAAAAAAAAAATTATTGATTTGATAAAGGGTGATATTTTTGGATGAGATTAATAGCTTGAAATTGGAGTAGGTAACTCAACCCCTTGCCTTACTATCGCGAGTTAACTCGTTTTGACTTTACCGGCGAATAATTATTATCACGAGTTAAGACGTTTCTGATTTTTAAAAAAATGTGATTTAAATTGACCGTTTTTGTCAGAAAAAGTCCTACGGCAACCGTCCAAAAGGCTACAAAGTAGGATAAAAAACTTGAACCTCAATGTGGTTTTTACTATAAGAAATGTGAGATCCATTCGTCCAATGTAAAATTTTAGTTTTTAAGTGATAAATGAGTCCGAATAAAAATAAAAAGAAACGTGTGGAGTTAGTTCTAGACGTGAAGAAAAAATCTGTCGAAAACAATTCCGCCATTGAATATGTTCCGAGTTCAAATTGGTTGTGCTCAGAATCTTATAAAAGAATCAAAATCAATTCAACAAAAAATACCGGAGTAGACTATGAAGATATTTTTGCTGATACTGATGTAGAAACTGATATGTTCCTAACACGAACAATGAAGATTTGAACAAAATTCTACAATTCCTCTCCGATGATTCTCTGATTCGTATGAGGATATAATTAAGTGCAGCAGTACGAACACCATAGGCACTAGACTACAGTGTAGTTAGATCAAATAATCCAAGCAAAAGTTTTCACATGTATGGAGGGACTTATTACTCTTATTTTGATGCCCAAATACCTAAATCAAAAATTTATCTCAATGCATTCTTGAGTTGTCGTATTTAAGAGCAAGCAATTCTAAAGCAAATAATTTTTCTTTGCTTTTTTTTTTTAATGGACGGAAATAAGACTTAAAAAGAAAAGTAACAAATTTGCTCTTTAGAAATATTACAACAACTCAAAATTCAGGGTAATATTTAATCCTGTTATTTATAAACTGTCCCCACTATTTTGTATTTTTTCAAAAACCATTTTTAGTTTCTAAATTTATTAAAAAAAAATTTAATTAACAATTTCAATTAAATCTCTTATCTCTTAATCTCTTATGTAAAAAAAAACAAAAAAACCTAAACCAAACAATAAACAATTCGAACCATCTTCTAATTATAGTACGCATCTGGTAGCCTTGGTGGCTTTGGATTAAATGGCGGAGTTGTTGGAATATTAATTGGTGGTCCATTGATTCTGCGACCGTTCCATGCATTTTGAATATATGCACCACTTGCACTGTGACAACAAATAATGACCACAGCAATTACTAGCAACACGATAACTATTGACTTATGATGACCCATTATTTATAACGTTTTGAGTTACAATCGTTCGAACTGTACAAATAGATGACTGAATGTCTACTGATAATGTTTACTGTAAAATGGTCGGTATTTATACTAAAACACAAATCTAACTAAAGAAATTCCCCGTCGCCTTATTTTGAAGTTTTGTTATCGTAATGCCGTTTTTTTTTTGCGCTCAATTATCATAAAAGCGGTAATTCCCCCATAAAAAAAAGGAATATAATAACAGTTTAATTGAATTGATACTTTAAGCGGGGTATTCACGGACGAGCATCTTGCTGCGCGAGCAAAATTACACCGTAGACGGTGATGCGCTTTTTGCTTAACGCAGGAGATTCGATGACATTTGTGGACGTTGCCTGTTTGCTCCACAAGCAGATTCAATCGTGGATCTTGAGTGGTTTTAGGGACGGAAGGTCCCTCTCGGCTTAGCAGTACTTCCCCCAGATGATCTCTCCTTTTGTGTATGAGTGCTTCGCATTCCGTGAGGAGATGTATTGGGGTTTCTTCACAGAACCTGTACGTGTCGCTTTCTTCAAGACCAAGCTTCCTTAGGTGTCCCTTCAGCCTGCAGTGGCCTGTCAGGAATCCCGTCAAGCTTCCTAAGTCTGTTTTTGCTAATTCTTATACCTACTAGTCTCCTGGATTGGGTAAACAAATTCTGATAAATTTACTGGTTTGAAATTTGTAGTAGTAATTTTTAAAGTTGTTTCCACCTTCTAACTTGATCCGAAGGGATTTGACATTTAAAATAAACTTTTTTGCGATAAATTGTAGAGCTTTTGTAGTTTTTTTTTTTTTAATCATAGGAGTCAGGTAAGTTAAGATAAAAATTCAATGTTAACAATAACGATTACCTACATATATAATAAATTATGAAAAAAAGTGGCGGCACTTACTTGTCTTCCATTCCATTGCTCAAATCAATTAAATCATCACCCAGCTTTTTATTGCGTCGAACAACATCGTGCGAAATAGTTGACGATGCACTATCATGACTATGTTGCCGTGGTGGTAACTATAAAGAAAATAATTTGATTGAAAATTTCACGAAAAGTTAATTTTCTTTTTATAGTATTTAGTACCTTTGGTACATTCACCACAGCTGTATCAGAATTTGTAACATTTTGTAACGGTAATGATGGTACTATTGCCACAGGATGTATCTGGGGCAATGGTGATTGAGCAAAACTTTGACTATATTGACTAATACCAATTGAACTTTGGTTGAAATTGTTCATTGAAATAACGGATGGCATTTGATTTGGTATATAGGCTCTTGGTGGAAATATTGGCGGCGATTGCACATGTGGCTGAGAGTATATTATTGGTGGTGGTCCATTAATAGTATTGGTTCGATGCGGTTGAACGGCATAGTTCATATTGTACAATTTATTTAGTTGCTCTGGTGTTAATGGTCTACGTGGATTTGTATATTGTGACGATGACTGTGCTGGCACAGAATTTTGTTGATTTAACGCATAAGGCACTAATTGTAAGCCAGCCGATTGATTGTACGGTAGTACATTCGTTTGAAAACCATACTGACTAGGCAGAGTTGGTGTCATGTATGGCCTTTGGACTTCTTGAAATCTGGCATTTAATCTAAAATTAAAAGTTGTGTTTATTGTGATGTTTTGCAAAAATAGTTACATTCCATTGTACTTATGCATTTCATCAACCATATGGACAAAATTTGAGTGTAGATCATTATTTCGCGGAGCGGCATCGTTTTCGGCTGTAGAGGGACTAGTAAATGAAATTAAATCTGGTTCATCGTGAGTTTCGTTAGGTTTTCGCGAAGGCACTGCTGGCGGTGGAACTAATGATCCGGTACTTGCAGAATTTTGTAAATTAGTACTTGGCAATGCAGTAAATGAGCCAGGACGATATTGTGTTGATTTGTTTGATGATAGAATATTGTGCGCTTAAAAATAATGATGAAAAATAATTTAAATTCTAAACTTAATTTTTACACTTACATGATGATTTGTAAATACTGTTGTTAGCTGAAACATCCGAATGAGAATATTGAAGTTTATTTCGTCTAAATTGATCCAAGGCTAGTGTTTCTAAACTAAGAGCTGTAGCCTTTTCGAGATCCTCTCGAAATTGTTTCTCGAAGTCTGTTTCAGTTGGGTTTGTCATATTTGTGCAGTATTCTAAAAAAATAAAATGGAAATTGTCAGAATAGATGAATTGATATTCAGTAATTGAAGAGGCAAATCATTTCTTTGGTGTAGCGGTTCGGTTTAGGATGAATTTTTAATATGTGGTTTCGTAGAATGCTAATTTTGGTGATTAACTCCACCGTAGACGGATCGTAACCTGAATGGTCTTCACCCATCTTGTCGTCTCAGGAAGTAGGTAATATCCAGGTGGACCCGAAACATACCTTATGAGAACTCCACCGGGTAATACACACTGAAGCGATCAGACATCTGGTTTGGCAGGGAGGTAGGGAATTCTACCACCAAGATTTAGCTAAAGCCCTACTGATTGTCGGCTTAAGTCAATAAATTCAATTATTACTTTCAAGGATGGTCGGCAAGGATTGTTAATGTTGTTTTACTTCTACCTTATTACTATGGTTACTTGACTTACTTCTTTAACTTGAGTTTGAAAAGCAGATATAAGCTGCATGTATTCGTTTTCTCTATAAATTACTCTAATTAATCATCATTCCTCTCTATTTTTATACACATTTGGAATTTGATCTCTAGTTCTGTTGTTGTTGTTGTTCTAATGGGACCAAAATAGATGTTTTTTTTTATTTATCATTATTAATTTACATAACAACAGCGCGGCATCACCTCTGCATCAATTTTTTTGTTTTTTTATCTTTTTTGGAGTTAATTTTAAACTGATTGATTTGAAATTTTGTGTACGAAAGACAGTTTTTTACACAGGAACGGGGCAAAAAAAAAACTTAAAATTACCATTATTAGATATCAGACCAAGAATTTAAATATAATAATTGGTTTCGTTGAATAAGACAAGGGTTGTATCATTAAACGTTTTATTAGCGAACCCTAGAAGAAAAAAAAAATTAAAAAAATCTTTCGAAGGTTAACACTTAATAATATTCTAAATCTAAATGCTTTTCTGGCTCGTAGTAAGTATAAACAAATTCACTGTAATATTAACTGCGATAAGAAAAAATGATAACGTTTGGAAGTACTTTTTTTTCGTTTTTATCAATGCAATGATGAAGCACACACGTCTTTAGTCAACTAAACTGAGACTGTAACTGTGGGTCTCTTATTAAAAAGAGTGTTTTATGGCTATGTACTGTACATATATAAAATAATTCCTCAGCGTATTAGAATCGTTGAATAATTGATAAAGAAAGAATCAATTATATAGTCAGAAACATTTTTCGGTGGAGCTATAAATAATTTCCTTTACGATTTGTGGCTGTTACGCCAAAATCGATTGCGGTAATTTTGTCTACAAAAATTAAGACGCAAAACCACCGACTTAACAGAAGTAAATCACTGTCTGTGCATCCTATTAAATTAATCTGTCCATCGCAACTTAAATACATTTGATGTGCAAATAAAGCAATTAGATTAATTAAGAAAATGAGGAAATTAGGAAATCATTTTTGCTATGTATTAAAGGGGACAATGGCAGCATGACGCGTGTATTGTTCTGGGCATTTGCCGAGAGATAAAACTGAGTTTTCTTATGGAAATATTTCTCTATTCTATAATCGTACCTTAACGCCAAATCGTTGTGTTGACTTTGAAGTATTGAAATTGTATATTTTTCAGTTATTTCATTTTTTTAAGACTGTAATTAAACTACAATCAAAAATTAAGTTTCCACACACCAACACCACACTTTTTACTGTCGTTAACTTTTGCAGCTTAAAGTTGACAAAATATGTCGCCGATAGTCGCCATTTTAAGATTCGGGCCAAATCACGTGACTATTAAGGATACTTTATGGTGAAAACCTTTATTTTGCGGGCCATCCGGTTTAAACTGTTACGTTGAAATTGATATTGCCGTTTCGCCGCAATGCGCACCTATGACATCAATTTTTATGTATTATAAACGTACTCATTTTAAGAAAAAAGCAAATGGCGTTCTGTCGCTTGATGTTGAGTTTCTTACGTTTTGAAAACGGATTAAAATATTTTTATTAAATAACTACCTAGTTAAATTGTGTTTAAATTAAATTGTGATAGTTAAGGAAGAACTCTAAAAGGAAATTGGTAATAATATTTTATTAAACGTTTATAAATACTTGGAAGAAATTATGAGTATAAACAGAGCTCAAAAATTGAAAACACTTTGTGGACTACCTTTTCCTATTATACATACCTAGGAATACTTTTAATAATAATTATTATTAACCTTTATTTACGATAAGTAGTCATCTATCGTAAATGATCTATAACTTTTATTTATTGCGGTTCTATGAATATTTTTTTGCATGCATCTACAACTAGAGACGAATTGTCAGTTCCGCAAACAATTTATTTCGATTTAATTCATTTAACTATAAAATCCTGCCAAAAAAATGACGAAATCCCACTTCTATCAATCATTAAAATAATTATAATTCTTTAGACACTAAACACTAAGCGATGGACTTCCAAAATCGTGCCGGTGGAAAAACTGGCGGTGGCGGTGTTGCGTCATGGTCTGAAACAAATCGAGATCGACGCGAGCGACTTCGCCAACTAGCTCTGGAAACAATCGATCTCAACAAAGATCCGTATTTTATGAAAAATCATTTGGGCTCATACGAATGCAAATTATGTTTAACGCTGCACAATAATGAAGGTAGCTATCTGGCACATACACAGGGCAAAAAACATCAAGCCAATTTGGCACGTCGGGCTGCCAAAGAAGCTAAAGAGGCACCAACAATGTTGGCGCCCGAAAAACCAAGAGTTGAACCAAAAAAATTCGTCAAAATTGGTCGTCCCGGTTATCGCGTTACAAAGCAACGCTGCCCAGAGCTCGGCCAACAGAGTCTTCTATTTCAAATCGATTATCCAGAAATATCGGATAACATAATTCCACGGCACCGGTTTATGTCAGCGTACGAACAAAAAATCGAACCACCCGATCGTAAATGGCAATATTTACTGTTTGCCGCTGAACCCTATGAGACAATTGCCTTTAAAGTTCCAAGTCGAGAGGTGGAAAAAACGGAGGGAAAATTCTGGACATACTGGAATCGGGATACAAAACAATTTTTTCTGCAATTTGCATTTAGACTGGAGGCACCGAAAATGATTCCGCCACCACCGCCTAATTTACGTATGTCCAATATGCATATGGGAATGTCGAATGTACCACCACCTCCGCGAGCCATGTTTAATCCTGTGCCACCACCACCACCAATGGGTGTATTGCCAGTGCCACCACCACCAATGTAATCGTACCGGAAGCGTAAATAATTTGTTTTCATTAATTTCTGACGTACTTGTACATAATAAATGATCAATTTTCAGATAAAAAATTTGTTAGTCACTTGAATTTTAGGAGTAATCTTTGTGACCGGAAATTCTTAACTCATTTAAAAATGGTATCCAAATGACATTACACCAAATAATAGCTAAGGATCGAATTGATTCAAGATGGTTATATCGATATTGGTGCAGGTTAGAGTTTTTTTTTTGTTTATTTCAAAAATAGTTAGGATATTTTAAATTCCAAGTCATTTAAAAGATTCCAATCACTAATCACAAGAAAATGTGCGACTACTTTTGCTTTACAATTTTTTTCAAGGATAATAATCTTGTTCCATAGAGTTTCTAGCTATGCTCAGCCAATTCGATTTTAAACAAATCTACGAGTCTTTTTTCACCATTCGATGCCATAATCGATCTAATATCATTGAGGTTTTGATATAAATACTCTCCGGTCTTATGTCTAAGTTTGGCTTCATTGAGTTTGTTCTTCATCTCTAGTATTGCCGGAATAAGAATCACTTTTAAGTCATGCAAAGAGAATTGAATTATGTGTGATTTGATAAGTTTATGAATCTTATCAGTTGTCTAAAATGGTTAGGACAAATTTCAGTCAATTATCCGTCTCATCTTCTATGTTTCTCACATAATGGAAGTTGAAGATTGTCCAAACATTCATTAGGTTGACTGTGGTCTGTCCGGATTGAGATTATATTTATAAATTTGGTTTTGTTTCTTTGTTCTGCCAAAGCATGGTTTTTCGTTTATTTAATTATGAGGCGTCGCGATTATCATCATTTATGGTAGATATTAACATCAATGCGTTGGATGTACTTGAATTAGGTTTCTGTTGCAAAGGTGTTCTTTGGATTATTTACCCAATCTACTGTGGCCTTATTTACACATAACTGTGACAGCGACACAAAGGATTGTTTGATAGCATTTGTCAGTAAAATTCAAGTTTATAACGAAACGAGAGACAATTAGTAACAAAAATTGGGTAGAACCATCACTATTTAGTATGATTATCAGACGTTTTAAATAGCGTGGCAACCCAAACAAGGCATCTTGAGATAAACGGGACACAAAATACAGTTAAGAGTTGAGGACGGTAGAAGTTCAGAATCGTTCACAGAATTTAGCGTGGATATCGAACTTTTCTATAGGATGGGAGACCGGCCTTCATGAGAATTTGCAAACAAACAAAATTGTACACACACGAGCATTATCTTCGAGAATAATGAGAACGGAATCGATCCTGTAGTTTCTGCATATTCGATGTTTAGTTTTGTCGGCGTTTTCGTGTACTTAGTTATGTTGTTGTTGTAGTTTTATTGTTAAACAAATTGTCTTTAACTATTTTTGCTATCCTAAATTCGGATCCTAATGGATATTTTATGGATACTATCGGTTATCGGTTATTGATTGTCCGTTCATTTTGAAATCGACTTAACTTTGCCACATCTCCATTTTGTGTTCTCGACGACAATTCGATCAATTTCGGCAGCCATACTGAGTTAACTTCTTAAACTATAAGTTGATAGTGACCGCCCATTCAGTTATAGTTACAAATTCTACATTGATAGCTAAAAATAAAATGAGGAAAACTCCAAGCAATTTGAATAATTGTTTTTTATTTTTTTTTTTTTTATTTATCTCATAAGTAATATACATACTTAATTTAGGTTTTTTTTTAATTTTCTTCTTTTTTGTTTGTTTGCATTTTTAATGTGCCCCAAAACACATTCTAAAATTATGACTTCTGGTTTTACAATATACGATTAGCAAGTATAGTAATAGGTTGCATTATGGGGTCTTCATCTCTCATGATCTCGTGTTCCTTTCTCAAATTTACAGTACTTTAGTTGTTGTTGTTGTTTTTAAATATATATATTTAATTTGCTATTAATAATATTTACCAAATCAAAAATTTTACGATTTTTTTTTTTTTGTTCGTCTATTTTACAAAAAAATTTCCAATTTTCTTTCAAATCCAATTATTACAAATATTTTTCATTTTTTAAACTAAACTATTTTTTTTTTTTTTTAATTTTATTTTTTAAGTATAACGACATAGAATATATTTACAATTTTGGTTATGTTTACCTCATTTCTAATTTTCTTTTTTGTTTTTTCTTTTTTTTATTTTTTATGAAAACAATTTATAGTACAGTAGTTGAATATTTACAAATTTTGTTTTTTTGTTTTTTTTTTTTATATTATTCTCTTTATTTTTATCTAATTATAACATAATATTGTTGTTTTTGCAGTAATGGAACCCCAATTTTTGTTGTTACCTCACTATATATTACAGTTCTGTTGGTTTTTCTTAGTTATTTTTTTCTTTTCTTCTATTTTTAATATATTTATGATGCGTTTTTTGTTTTTTGTTTTTATTTTTTTTTAATTTTTTTTGTTTTGCGTAATGCTATAATTAAACAGTCACTATTTTTGTTTTATATGAATATAGTACTCTAATTGCATGTTAATATAACTATATAATAGTTGTATAAACAAAATCAAAATTCTTTTAACGATTGTTTTTCATTTCTAGTGTCATATTATAATGTTTTTTTGTTGTTTTTGGGTGGATACAATATTTTTGTAATTTGTCCTAATAAATATTAGAAATGGATCGACGTTGTAAATAGAATTTCCAAAAATGGATTTGGAGTGGGAAAAATTTTGTCTTTTGGTAAACAGAAATTATGGCATAATCGGACTAACGACTATTAAATGACGTCAAAAACTGATAATTTATCTGTACAGCGGTCCATAAATATCGTCACTTTCTATAATGTACATAAATGTTTTAAAGGGGGTGTTGTAGACAATGAATATACGTCACTGTTGCTATGAATGAAACTTTGTTAATTCCCAAAAATTATGTAACGTCACAATATGGACGGAGCGCCGTAAAAGGTACAGAAAAAAATGTTCCATTCAGAGATGTATAGAGACGAAGACGTTGTTTAATATGGCGGCAGCTTGGTCTAATGTTTCTGCAGAATCGGAAAAATTCCCTTAATATCGGAAATGTCGGTGATTGGTACATTCAATTACAACAAATTGTCTCAATAATTCACAATAATTTTCAAGGATTTCGTCCTCTCCGTTAATTGCGAACGTTTTCTTACTAGAGTGATCTGTAAGGGGTCCAAATTGATTGTTTTAATAACTTTACTCAGATATATTTGGTGACTCTTGAATTTTTGGCCCCTAATCAATGCGGGAGTATATTATTATGTCATTATTGTGAGAAAAAATGATAAAAGTATGGAACTCGCGTACATCTTGACCGATTTTTGGCGGTTAAGGCCTAAGAGGTTAAAGTATTAATAAATAAAAAAAATTATAATTTAACTAAATTTCTTTAAAAGTTAATCCCTTAAAGACACCGTTTGGAACTATTTTAGTTAACCCCATCATGTTCAAAATGTATACATAGAGTTTATGTCATAGACCTTATGGCAATCTTATGTAAATTGAATCTAAGGAATTCTAATGATATGGAACAATTAGAGAGGACACGTACGCGTGCTATCGATTACCGACAGTATTTGGTATCTCGTTCATGCATTTTTCTCATTCCATTCCATGTACGATTAACGTGATTGTCGGCAACAATGGCACAACCAAATTAAATGTGAGAAAATGGTTAAACGAGAGAAATTTGATTGATGATGATGATTATGATTATGATGATGATGATGTAGGGTGACAATGCTTTTTACATACAATATGACTATCAATATGTTTCAATATTATTTATTTACTCTTTTTTATTTATATTTAACGAAAATTGATTTTCTAAAATGGTGGAAATAATTTAAATGTCCTAAACTTAGTAGAGTAGTTAGTAGTCGTTCTTTTCATAAAATTAAATTTATTGTTGTAAACATTCGACAATAATTCTCGTATTTGGTTTTTTATTTACATTGAACGTGATACTAAATACTGTGGCAGTCGAGAGCAGACATTTAGGTATGAAAAAATTCATTGTTTACAATTTGCAATCGATTATCCCATATTCGATACATTTTTGTTAAAATTTTATGGAAATTACATTTTATATCCACTAGTTAATATTTATATGCATTATAAATGACTCTAAAAAATGTTAAAAATAAAAATCATAATAATATATTAAAAATAAAATAGATTCTCTTTTAAATGTATTGCTTTTTAGTTAAAATTTGCATTTTTTTTTTTAATTTTAAATGTTATTTACAATGCAAAAATATCACTTATTATGCACAACAGCTTATTACATACTTATATTATATAAGTTTTATAGTTTTTTTTTTTTTTTTAAATTTATAGTTTAGCTTTTTTTTTATTTTACAATATCCTTATTAATTACTATTTACAATAT
>JANSTT010016407.1:0-21060 GCA_026745375.1 Platyura marginata | reverse complement strand
TATATATGTAGTAGAATATTACTATATATGAATGACATCGTATTCCAGAGTTTCATATAATTTTTATCGATTACCATCTGGAGCTTTTAAAAATTGTGTTCATCAATTTTTTTTTGTGTGTGTAGAGCTGCTGTACACAGCTTTACGTCCTCCATACAAGGTTTCCTATTGAATGAAAATTTGAGAGAAAATTAAATATTTTTTTTTCTTTTATTAACAATAAACTACGTATGTATGTATTTAGGTATGTACAGTACAATGTATATATATATAAATGTTTATGAGACAATGCATCACGTCATATATGACTCAAAAATATCTTAAAACGCATCATAAATTGTGAAAGATATGAAAATGAAAATTTGATTATTATGAATTATTTTAAGCATTAAAAATAAATAACCGATACTAATACCTAGACAATTATACATATTTTCATCATTTTCTCAAAATGTTTTTAGAAAATAATAAAAATGTTAATACGAACGAATTACAAATATTTCTGAGACAAAGCAAGATGAGAAATGTGTGTGATGTAAGTAGCTATACAAAAAATGTGCGTTGACAAAATTGCCCCTAAAGGAAAACACGATTGGAAATCAAATTTGACATCGATTATTTGTTTTGGTATTTTATTGTAATTTCATTATTAAGGCCAGCAGATTGATTGCCTATACTTTCCAACAATAATTTTAATAGGCCAAAATGTATAAAATTAAAAACGATTCATTTTAATTAGTTATAATGCGAAATTAAGAAAATAAAAATTTAATTATTTTACCTTTTAACAAAAAACATTATTGTTGAATATTTATGAAGCAAAAATTTAGTGTAATAATGTATTAATAAATTATTCTATGGGTGTGGTAAATAATATCCTCCGCTATATAAGAATATCACGTAGGCATACCATTAATCTTAGTCTTTATTTAATATCAATTGTAATGTACGTTAAGCTTAAACGCTTAGCTTACATAGTCTATATACATATACATCCGCAAATCACACTAATTGTATGGCCTAATGTTGTGCTTCCTAATCTGTAAGCTTCCTTCCCGGCAAATTTCCTGGCAAATCTGTGTGTGTGTGTGTGTGTGTGTGTGTATTTTCTTTATATTATTAACACAATTAGTATGTTATTATATGGAATATGAATGTATTTTGTGTTATACATAACAACAATTTTATAAAAAACAGCGATAAATTAGGAATAATGAGTTACTAAAATGCCCGCATTTATTAAAGTTACGCAACTGGAAAATTAATCGTATTTTAAACACTTTTTTTCTTTTTTATTTTGAAAAGAAAGACGACGAGAGTATAAAACAAAAATTTGTAACATAAAAATTGCTGTCTCATGATAAAAAAATTAGATTTTGTCATCTTTTGATGTATGGAACATCAGTTGGTAAGATATTTATACAAAATCATTTCTTATAACAAGATTTCTTAGTTTAAGCGTAACATTGAAAAAGCTTAACTTTCTTAATACAATATAATATACATATTAACTACCATACTATATATGTACTATGTGTAAATATGAACTTAAAAGAAAACAGTAGAAAATATTAATTATCTACCTCTGATTTATGCTGCAGCAAAAACAATAATAGGGCAGCTTACTTCTCAGCTGGAAGGAATGTCTGGAGCGGAATAATAAAATTTAAATATGATAAGTAAAATGTAAAATTAAGGGCAAAAAAAAACATAAAAATAGTATTCAAAAATTAATTATAATAAAAGCAAAAATTAGAATAGAAAAATAGTGATTTACATATTTAAATTCCCCGTAGAATGTCCTATAAACAAATAATTTTAAAAAAAATCAACTTTTGCTCCATTTCTATTTTTCCAATCGGCTCACTCTAATAGTTAACTATAGTAGTTATGTATAACAATTTAAATATGTTCTCTGTACGTGTATTAACTTACCTATACATATGTAACTTATTCGGCTTCTTTATAGAGCTGCGTTTTTTCAATTTAATAATAGAAAATTCTTTCCAAATTATGCTATGCATCAAATAGCTCTCAACAATAAATCCCAAAGTAGACGTCCCGATTTGATTTATCTATGTATATAGAGATACAAAACTCCCCATACTCATCTCATGTACGTTTATAGTTATGTAAAGCTTTTTGCTAAACTTAAATGTACGTTTACTATGGGATAGTAGGTATGTGTAGTATATACAATACATAACTATACAGATCTCTATAAATTTAAATGTTGTCATTCTCATTAGGTATATTAATTTTTCTGTTTATTTTTATTTTATGTTTAATTTTTTAATTTTTTTTTTTTTTGAGGAAAATTTAAAAATAAAACCCATTTTTAAGTTTAAATTGGTAATTTCTCATGCACATGAATTTTGGTTTTCAATGCGCAAGCATTACATTTTCCATTTTTGTATATATACATATATACGGGAAAAAAACTGCATTTTCGAAAAATTTCCTGTTTCCTCTGTTTTTCTATTTTATAATTCTTCTGGTTTACAAATCACTGAGATTTCATACAGTTGCTGTACACAACACACTGCATCCCCTTAGGTTGCAGAAAGGGTGTTTTATATGCATTATATGGTTACAATATTGTTCAATGTTCTGTATATATATGTATGTATATAAAGTTGCTGCATCTACAATGGATTTGGTATTTACATAGGTACATACACTATATACTTATATTTTAGTTTAGTATAATAGTTACTTCGTTGAATTGTATACAAATATCTATGTATGTATGTATGTAATATGGATATATCGCATTGTAGATATCTCCTCTATATGGATCCGATTTCGAAAGGACTTTTTATATATATAACAAAGTATTCATAAATAAAAATAAAAAAAAACCGTCCACTATATTCATTAAAACAAAAGTTTATTAAATTTAATTTGAAAAATAGTTCTTGAATCGAATAGCGAATTGCTTACTTAATCCAATAAACTTTGATCGTTCCCTTTTTTTTTTTTGCTTTTATTTCCAATATTTAATTATGCAGGTTTGCGCTATTTCATTTCGTTTTCACTTTGTTCCTCCAAATTAAAAGAAATACGTGACCAGAATTTTACACATTTTCCTGGAAACATGTGTTGTTATATAGGAATGAATAGGGTAGCAAGAGTTTTTGGTTCACAGTTATTCCTTCAGGATATATAAAGGAAGTCAAAAAAAGAAAAAAAAGAAAAAATAATAATAATTAATTGGATGTTTGTGGTCAGTATACGGAGACGGAGTTATTCTATAGCGTATGTAATTATTGTGAAAATGTTATGTATTATGCTTAAGGATGTTTACGGATGTAAAACATTTGACGGATATTTTCTTAAATTCTTATAATACAGCAGTTAGTAATGAAATCCAACATTGAACAATCACTGATTATTATTAAACTAAAAAATATATCACTTGCATTGTGAAAACAAACAACAACAACAACAACAACAATTTTTAATATCCTCAAAATGTAGGTATATAAATTCCAATTTAAATAAGACTTTTCACAAAACCTATAACTGATGCAATGCTTAAAATTACTTTGCATGTTATTTCGTGCGCTTTTTCCTATATAACAAAGAAAAATCCAAACTGAAAAGTTAGAACATGGGAAAAGTCAAAAGAATTTCTGACTAAGATTAAACTTTCCTTTCTTTTTGTGTTTATTCTTTATTTGCAATTTTCTCTAATGTAATTTCAATTTTTTTCTTGTTAGACATTTCCATATAGCCGCAACAAAACCGTTAAGACCGACGTTATTATTTTTATGCGAAATTCCGCTTCTTTGAGCATTTCATTGTGGGCAAAGTTTAGTTTCATCTTAATAAGTAAAGAAAAAAAAAAAACAGGTAGCTATGTGAAATATATGAAATTTTCACTTTATACTTTGATATCTTTGGGTAAATGGAAATGTTGTTTGGGATTGGGTTGGTTTCTTAAAGATCAACAATAACGAATAACATAAACTTTAATATAAGGTACAATAGGTATTGTTTTGATTTTTTTTTTTTGTTATAGGATCTTTTTCTCGTACCAGAAGATAATATTTTTATAATTGTGTGCTTTTTAATTCCATCAAATTTGTGTGCGTATTTGTAGGGACATATACATTATACTGGTATAATTGAAAAGATTGTCCTAATTAACTTCCATTAAATTTAAATATTTAATAATTCTATCTATACCATTATATTAGAAATATATTTCACATAACTGAGGCTCTCTTCCTAAATCATTATAATTTCAAAATTTCAAAATTCAAAATCCGAAATTCCGTTCATCAACATATTAGATGTTTTATAGATCTCCGTCTCTTATTGTGTTTGGAATTCATATTAACAATTATAGATTCTTTAAAAGGCAAAACAAAAATATTTCACCGTCTGGTTGTTAGGGAACACATCTGTTATTATAAATTGCAAACTATTTGCTTTTTCTTTTCTTTTATATACTTTATTCACGAGTTGTTGATGACAATTTATATCAATTTTTCGAGAGAAGTTCGAAAACCAAATATACACTAATGGAAATTTCACCATTGGTTTTCATATAAATTTGAGTTTAAGGAGCTAACAACTCTAATGTAAATATTTCTCTTGCATCGTATTCTTCTCTCTCGAAATTTTACACAAATTACCAATGTGACATACACACAACCGAAATTTTGTTCATTTTCACTCAATTTTGAGAAAACAAATTTACACCCTCGTGCCTACCCGTAAATCGATAATAATTGCCAATTGAGTTCTATACCCGGATGTATAATTTTAGTACTTACTAAAACCATCGTATATGTCTACCTTATGATGTGCTAATATACAGAGCTGCAAATATTATTATCATCATCATCATCAACAAAACCATGGATAGATGATATACATATAGATAGATGGAACTTCAGACAAATTTCTATATGGATGTATGGAAGGTTTGTTGGTGTATATACTATACAGTTAGATTTATGTATCAATGTAATAAACATCCCCCCATTATATATCAGAAATAAATTACTTATTTACAAAGTTTTCTTTGAGGTAAATAAAATACGAAAGTATCCCTTTGAACCACAAACCGATGCCCTTGAGGGTCAATAAGAATAAAATAACTTACAGTGTCATGAGTTTACTTTTAATAAATTGAATAAAGGAGTTCCCGTGGGGAATCTTTTTTTTTTTTTTTTATTTTTATTTTTTATGAAATCAAAACAATATATAAATCCAAAGCAATAAAATGCGATGATTCTGTGTAAAGCTCTTCAATATTGTGGAATCAGGAGAGAGAAAAAAATGATATACATACAGTAGGACATGGGTACATACATAGTATAGATAGAAAAAAGGATTTTTTTTATTTGGAGTAGTACTGTGTGGAATATTTTTGTTCGGTCAATACCTGCTAGACTAGCTACATATACTCTCTATTATATTATTATATTTGGAGAGCGTTTTGGGGGAGGTGGTTTTGGAAAGAATTATATTTATAGACTTGTTTGAAAATAGCCAACATAAATTTATGTTAAAACCAGACCATAATAAACAGTGTTGATAACAAAGTAAACTCAAAATTTGCATTTGTTTTGCTAACTAACTATAACCAATTACAATTATGTGAACTTAAGCAAATTACTCCATTATTTGCATAATATGCATGAAGCTTAATATTGTTGCCTGTGTTCGGTTCTACCCTATATATGTAGTAGGTACATACAGTATTTGCTGTTGCAATACAGAAATATATATACAAACGATAACAGGCGCGTGTAGCTTACCGACATTTGATTGTTTTTTCCACCATTTATTCACTAGCAATAAAAACTTCAAATTGGGGCATATTTCCAAGAGAGCAGAATTTTTTTCATTCGTTCTAAATCCCACAAGAATACCGTGTTAGAATTTTTCGAAAAAATCTTTCGTTTTTTCGTTGCTAATGTAACTTTGTTATTTTCCATCAAATTTAAATTCTGTTTTAATTTATATTAAATGAAATGTTCTAAATATGTATATCTAGAACATTTTATTTTAATTGCGCAACAGTTCAACTCTAGGTGATGGAGTTGCTTCATGAAAATAGAAATACTAGAAGTACCTAAACAAAATAAACAAAAAAAAGGGAAAGATAAATTTGTTCATAATTTTTTTTAACAGACGCAAAAACTTGTTAATATAATTCATAGTCAGATTAAAAAATAGTTAAAAATAACGGATATTATATATAATAGCATTATCTTAAAATATCCATAAAATTGATTATTAGCATATGAGTATAAGAAATTGTAAAAGAAAATCATAACAATTTCCTATAGCATACATATTTATGTACATGTGTGCGATTGTATTTATATATCATAATACTAAACATCAAGTACATAATCAATAAAAAAAAGTCCTATATTTTGATTCACTTTTTTCATAGTAAAAAATTTATTCGTGGTTAATCAATGTCATAAACTTGAATAAAATGCGAAAATAAAATCGACTTTTCTTTTTGCCATGCATGCGGAGCACCCGACCGTATATGTTTTACGGAAAATAACCCAACAAAAAAAAAAAAAAATTGAAAATTCTTATGAAAAGTTATCACAAATTCTTGGGATTTTCACAGATGTGGTTGATATGTTATGTAGATTTGAATAGGATTTTTAAACTTTAAGAGAGAAATATAAAAATATTGATAGAGTGATATAAAATGATGATATTCAGAGAAAGAAAAACTTGTGATACATGTATTTTTGATAATGTAATATACATATGTATGTGTGTGTATCGTCAATAAAATAATATCTTCATAGGTATAGAGATAGTACCTACCTACATACATACATATCAAAACTTATGTGAAAACTCTACATATCCATATATGTAAGGTAATATTTGGATTCAAGAATATTGATGTTCAGTAATAAACCATCTAATCTACATAATACTGTAATTCAAATAAACCATAAAGTAACATGCAATGAAAATATATCGGAAAAATATTTCCTTACCACAATCATCTTTCGATTTTTGCGTATAAATACAATGAAAAAAAAATGATCGGTGCGATGCTAAATATGGGGTAATTTATCGCTGTAGAGGAGGAAATTAGTATTATTTCTTGATAGGTACCTATCTATTAGTAAAAATATTGTATTTTGACAGATATTTAAATTGCTAGAGTAGATGTCCAAAAAACCTACTTATTTCCAGAGTTGATTTTCATTAATTTTTTAAGAAAATACCAATACGGTATCACGTTTATCTAATAATAAACAGCATTCAAATAATGGCGGTAAATTGTTGGCGTTCCATTTCCATATACATTAAAAAAAACCACTTCCATTTCTTTCTCGAATGTTGACCACAATAATAATATTTTATTAGGACAAATGTCAACCTGGAAATTTTATTTATTATTGTCAAATAATCATAAAACTCACCAGGCAGCCATAAAACTGAATTCATAAACAATTGAAAAAAAAGACGAACAAAAAAAATTTTTTTTTTCAATTTCCGTTTATAGCCAAAACAACCTTTCCATCATATCTTCTCCTAAAGTACATTTGGAGTTGTGCCTCTGCTCTGTGTATATATTTATCTGTATTCCAACCACCATACCACCATATAATGGGTCCAATATAAATATAATATACAGAACAGTATAGAGGAGAATATATATATATATATATATATATATATATATACATAGATACAAGCACACACACCACCATCGCCACGCAGAACGGAAAACAAACTCCGTAACAACTCTCGTAGGAAAATCTTATCCCTAACTTGTAACTTTATGATTTACGGTCAATCTTATGATTTTCTGCTTGGAATGTAATCGTTTTATTAGGAAACTTTTTGACAATATGTAGAATGAAGATGTCATAAAACGTTATGTTTGGGTTGTTTTGGGCTGGTAGGATAGAAGTTGAAAAATATTTGTGTGTCATACGGTAAAGTATTTATATTTTAGGATCATTTTACATAGTTGCCATATATAGAATATTGAGGATAACATAGGATATGGGAAGGAAGGAAGAAAAAAATGTCTCGGAAATGATTCATAACTCCAATGATAATAAATTTATAAATGGTTCGTTTAATTATATTAAATTGGTGGGGTGGGGAATTGTAGAAAATTGAATTATATGTTTTATTAAAAGTATGATTAGTGGAGATTGAACTTATCTACGTATTATCTAGAATTCTGAATAACCGTATTATATGTTATAGAATATGAATAGTCCGTTGAACCAATTAATTTTGTCAAATATGTATATTTCTTTAGAGAACAGCTAGAAGTCAAGTTAAAGATTTTCTAAAAATCGGAAGATACAATTTCTATTATCAAATTATAGCTGAGAAATATGCGTCTAACTTGTAATTTACTATTTATTATAAATGTTTCAAAAAAGAAATTTTTTTGATTTTAGTGATTTTTATAAGTTCCATAGTTTAAAAAATAAAATTATATGGAAAATTACTGGAAATTTCTATAAATTTCTTTAAAACCTTAATAATATTAACTTAAGGATAATGTTTATAACTTTTAAGGAAAATAAACTATTTGTTCAGATTTTTCTAATTTTCCTTTACATACCCCTTAGATTTTCGATGAAGTTTCTTAATAAAATCATATCTCCTAAACTACTGGACCATTGTTAAGAGAACTTTTTTTTCATTTAGCTGCTTTATTGGAAAAAAAAAATTTGGTTGACCGTTGATATGGCGTGACATTTCCATAGAAAAGATATGATAAGATCTAATTCTGTAAAATCTCCTATATTAAAAAGTTTGTTTTAAATTTCATAAAACCACTGATAGCTTAGAATCGCAACGTTCTACATACATTTGAAAAAGGAATACAAAAATTCAAAATGCACCCAATGCATCCAATAGTTAAATTTTTTTCAAAAAATCATATATCAGGGATTTTTTTCCGTATGAAGGGGATTTAAGCCGATTTTCGGTTAAACATAAAATGTTTAATTGCTAACTCAAAACCTTTTATCGTCTATACAGATACTGAAATAAACATGGTAAATCGAAAACAGCTAAAACTATTGAAGTGGATTTACCTATAAACGCTATTCGAAATGGATGCATTTAAATGATATTTCTATGAAAGCAAAGAGTGTTAGGATCAATTTTAATCGATTCCGATTTAAAAAAATTGAAAATTTCTATGGTTTTAGTATTTTGTTGTGCATATTACCTAAAAAAAATTTTGTTTATTTCTACCTTAGTTTTCATTTCATTAAATTAATTCATTTACCTATACCTAAAATATATTCAATAATAATATCTAGGAAATGATATATATATATATGTAGGTAAAATCATTTATTTACAATCATTTGTAAACATTTCCAAAAAACCACCAAAGCCTGATGAATATATGAAACAATATTTTATTGGACAATAAACAGTTATGAATAAAAGAACATCTCCAGACCTACCTACATACTTATATATATATGAAATTGTTTCCATTGTTTAATAATTAATAAGACAAAGCAATAAAAATAATAGTGCTCCTTAAATAGACTTTTCTCTTGACTATATTCCCTTTAAGGTATAGAAAATAAATATTTCGGTTTTCTTCTGGATGGTGTATATAATACGTTGTAGTAGTACGTAAAAATACAAAGTTTTATTGATCTGTTATACGTGAGGGATTTTATATTCCAATCGCGTTAATATAAACTTTGAGCAAAAAAAAAAAAAGAAGGAAAATGAAAATTCTTATTCGTGATATTACTTTTTGCTTAACTGATTTATTAGATGTTTTACTTATAAAAAGCCCCGACGGCAAGGAGAGACGTAGATTAGTTTTGTTTAAAAATTTTTGGATTTAGACATTAGCCTGAATATTTTAGGTTAATTGAATTGGGTTGTTCTTTGTACATAATATTGAATAAAATTTCACTTTTGTATATCTATAAAATAATTGGGCAACGGTGGAAATTCCGTTTTTTAATTAATAAGATTTCTTTTTGGCCCTAATTTTAGGTTCTATATACTAAATCAAATGTAAAGAAAAAATTTAGTCAATTTAATGTTGCGAAAAAATTACAATCTATTCTATCTACAGTATGCTTATAGCCAGACCTGAATTTACGCCCATATATGCAAACAATGGTAAAGCTTAGGCCCCCCTGCCCCACAGCTAGCTAACTAATAAAAAAATCTATCAATAAAAATATGTTTGGTTTTATTCATGTGAATTTTAATGTTTAATTTAATTTTTAGTTTCTTTTTAATAATCCTTCAATTTCCTGATAGTTTGTAGACGAATTTCTACAATTTTTGTTAAAAAAATTTGCCAATTCGGCTCTATTTATAATGTAGATGTTTTACAACACAAAAATTTATATATATTCAGAAATAGAAAAAATTAATCCAAAAAAGTTAAGACACAATTGTTAGAACTAATGTTTTTTCTTTGAAAATACTGGTATCTGTGAAATTTGTATAAATCAAGTTTATCAAAAAATTGTTACAAGATTTAATTTTATTTATAAATTTAAAAACAATAGTGTCTTATATAGTCTTTATATTAACAATAAAACCGTAAATTGTTAAAGAAAATATTACATAAATATATAAACTGATTCAGACAATTTATTTTCTAAGGAATAATTTTCACAAAATCTTTTTCTGTATATACTTACCGTATATAAGTAATATTAGACCATTATTTTTATTTTCCTTGTGATTTTTTTTTTCTTTTCTTTTCATTACATCCGTTTTTCTGCACTCAATAAAGTAAATTCTTAGAAACATTAGGGCAACATGTTAACTGCCAGAATAAAATAAAATAAATGTGACTTTTGGTTGATAACGTGGAAAATGGGTATTGCGACAAGGAAATCTTTAAGATTCGTCGTGATTCGTGAGTAATAAAATGTATAGATGTATAACTAAGCATCAACATAACAATATATTATACAATGGTAAATATTTTTATGTAATTATTGTGTAGTAATACTGATAAATAAGTAGGTGGGATTTCCCATAAACATCAAAATTGATACCGTAGTAATATTTTTCATTCACTTAACAATAACAACAATTCGTTGTCAGAATCAAAACAACTATACGTATTGAAACGTTAAACTTGTTAACAACAATTTACATAAAGAATATATTCAAACTGAGAAATAACACTTTTTCAAATTTCTTAAAATGGGACTCCTGCAACTTACGTATGTACAGTCTACAGTACATATGTAGGTACAAGAACCAAATAATAAATTTTAGTGTCATCTCTGGAATGTATGTACATTGTACATGAAATAATCCATAATTTTATGAATAAACTTTACCATTTATTTTCATTAAAATAACCAACAATTTATAAACATACTATACATATGTATGTATAGTTATATGATTAGTCTAGACACTAGACTAAGACATTATTTAAGAATTTTGATTAATCTTATAGTCAAATAAAAAAAAAACTTTTCAAATAAAAATTTCCACAATACTTTTCACCATATATTTATGTATTAAACGGGGGACAGTCACCTTCTTCGTCTTATTCTACTTCTTCTTATTGTTCAAAGGCAAAGTCTCAACTCAAACTACTTTTATTTATTGCACCATAGCATACATATAGTATCCAATATCATTCTTTATCGTTCACAAGCAAAAATATTTATCAAATGTTAAAATGCACACCAATAATGGCTGAATATAGCAAAAATCTCCTTGGACTCGTATACAGCACAGAACCGTTTCCAAAAGAGAATTGGAATTTTCTTTAGTTTTCTGTCTCGTCATGTAAATCGTACATCGTAAAACTTCTTTTTATTTTTTTTTTCTTTCTCTTATTTTCATCAAAATTGCCATTCTAATCGAAAACTTTAAACAGATTGATTTATTTATGTCCTTTTAAGATCCGATTGCGGAAACTATTTAAATCGTATTAGGCGTGTGATGATATTGGACATTTTTAAATTCCAAAAAAAAGAAACTAGGAGAGAAAGGGAACTGGATGGAGAACCTAGGGTAAAAGGTAAAAACAGTAATAGTTTCACCTTAAGCTTAAGGAATTTATTTATCTTAATATTGCGTAATATTCAATATTTCTCAAGAAACTGAATAAATAAATATTTTTCTTAGTTATTGATGATACCTCTAATTATAATTTCAGTTAATTTTTAATTATATTGGTAATGGATTTTCTCCGCTTTTTATATCTCTTCGTTCAAATGCTGTGTAATTTTTTCACTCTCCTGGAAAATTTGAAAAATGAGGGTTAGGGCCTTTTGCCAAATAACCATCGATATATAACTTTTGTAAGGAAATTTCCTTGTTTCTGTTTAATTGACATAAAATGGTCCAAACATTAAATGCTACAAAAGCATTTATTACCAATCATAATAATTAGCAAATTTATAGATATAATCTTCAAGGTTTATTTGGTTAATAAAGTAAAATCCTTTCCATATCACTAATATGCTCCTGACTATATTTTTTATTATTATCACATCTTAAGAGATATCGCGACATACCAAAAATAAATGTTCTTCTACACATAAAAATGTAGTTTAACTTAACGGAGATGGAACTAAATTACATTCTAATTACCATTGCAAGAAAGTAGCAATTAACCTTATCTAATAGAAAGCTCTTACAAATTGGAGAAATTCACATTGTTTTACTACCAAATGAAGTTTATTTATACATAATACGAAGTACATATACATAAATATTCTATATACATAACTACATAAGTATATATAGTTAGTATTGAGAATATAAAAAAGTTTTTTTCTGATAAAAGCTCTTAAAATTTTATTGTATCTTAATAGTTGTTTGGAACAAGTTTCAGGGCTTTCATATCTTTCTCATTCTACGCTAAAATGTCTGTTATCTGAATCGGCTGAGTTATAAATAATCAAATTAATTATTGAACAATTTCTGAACTTGTCTCTATATTAGAATAACCCAAACGAAGTGTGTTTGATATCATTTTCCATAACATCAACCACCATTACAGCCGCGCACAATTTGCATAAATACAGAAAATTTGGTTTTATTAAAATATTCGACATTATTAAATTTGCTGCTGGTGCCTTTTCAGTTTCTTTAGCAATCAAAATATAACGCTCGGATAACACTTACTACTCCAAACAACAATGCGATTGGTAACACAGAAAGGAGATCATATCATTGAGATAACAACGAAGAATATTCAAGAAAAGTTTCTCTTAACATTATTCATGCAACAAAGTCTATTATGGTTTTTGATAAAAATTAATGAGGAAAAGTTTTTTTTTTTTTTTTTTTTCTTTTTGGGTGGTGGATATTCGTTTAATTTCTTTAAGTGGTTGATAGTAAAATTTCATTTTTATTATGTGATTTTAGTGGTTAAATTTTTATTTAAATAGTTTAAAAAAATATAAAAAAGTTTTCGTGCCATCTGGGTCTTGGGCACTTTATAATAACTAACTACATATGTACCTCATAACTATGTACATTGTAACATATATAATGAATAATGTGATAGTAAATATTTCAAATGTTCCATTAAATAATTCAATGATTCAATTGTTTTTTTTTACTTTTTTGATTTTATAAATTTTTTTTTAATTTAGTTTTTTAGAATTAAATACTTTAGAAATTATCTATTTTGGCGTCCGGACATAATTTTCAATTCTTATAATAACGACAAAATAAATTCAGGACACCTTTTAACTGGTATAGACTTGGACACATTATATAAATGAGAAAAGACAAAAGAGATCGAATGAACCAAGAAGTGTGAGGCTGACATTGAAGGCTTAGAACTTTACACGTTAATTAATGGAAATGATGAGAGACAATATAGAGAAAAAGTTTAGAAAACAATTAAAATTGATCCACTATGATGATTTATGATCAACACAAATTGCAATAATATTTTAATTCGAATATAATCCAAGAATTGAGAAATCCCTAGCATGGTGGTAGATCACAGCGTAATATGAATGTATGGATGTATGTGTCACAGCTTTTTAGTTTAGTATAACATAAATACAAGAAAAAAACAACATTTCTTCCCTATATTAACCTATAAATGTTCTGTCAACGTACATAACATACATTTACATATGTATGCATGTATATACACTCCTTCACAAGTGACATATACTGGGATATGCGTATATGGATACATATAGCATGCATATATACATATGTACTATATACATACGTACATATATATGACATTGTGTACCAAAAATCTTTGCTGTGGAATTCCGTATTTAATTTCCCACAAGTTGTTATGGTACATTATTGCGGCTGTAAATGTTTCACTCTTAACAATTTTCACATAGCATTGTCGGCATGTAATTGCTTTATATTATCCGCTACCCAGTCTCCTCTTTCTTGTGCCAAAAGACAATTTCCTTATTTTTACTTCGTATATACGCTTTTGTCTGGGATGGTTCATGCAATATAACAATCTGGATGGTGCAAAGCTGTTGTTTTATGTGCTTTCATGATTGTATTAATTGTGTGTAATTATGGCATTTATTTAACGACAGTTAATCTTGAGGGAGAGACCGTGATTACGAAACAAAATTCATGAATTTATGGGCGAACGATGTAATAATGTTTAAGATTTCCTATGTGTAGTGTATAAGTAGCAAGTAGTGTATCTGTAGCCCGGGTACAAGAATACATTTTCCTAATTTATTTAAGAAAACATCCGTTCCGAATGGAACAAGTAATTTTTAATGTAACCTTTTTTTTCCTTCTCCTTCCTTTTTTTGGGGTGGCCTGATGACATTGATACTCTTGACAAATAAAATTCCAAGGCATATCGATTATCGGCTTTAAAGTGTTGATGTTTTGGGGAAAACCTTTTTCGTTCATCCCAGGTACATTTTCTTGATTGTTAATGGAAAATTGTCAAAGACGAAATTAATTTATTGGATATTTATTTACGTAACATACGTATTACGTATAAATGGTAAGTTTTATGCATATTTTGGGGCGTCTATAACCAAAAATTACAAACCAAGTTAATTATTGACGGACATATTGAACCTTTCTTAAGGATGTAAAATTAACCAAAATTTGACATTTTTGTTTATCTTAGAGATGCACAATGTTTATTTAATGCTCAAAATATGTATGATTTATGACTTTACTCTACTTCTAACACCGTATGGAAAGAATTTTTTTTTTCTTTTATCGAATTATTTTCAAATCTAACTCCATAGGTACTATCCTAAAATAAAATTAGATTGATTTTTGTACTGTACATGTATTGATGTAGAATAAAAAATGCTGATAGAGTTAATGATGTTTTACTTTAAATGATATTTATTCAGTATTAGTCGACGATGTCGATGCAATGTTAACAAAGGCCAATCAGGGCCAAATTTACTTTATTTAATACGATTTTTCAATAAGGAAACATAAATCGGAAGTTTTATTGATTTTTTTTTCCTTTTTGGAGTCCATTCAATGTTCTCGTTTATTTTGTAGATAGACTCCCGATAAATTTATATTGCTTGTTTGACTTTATATATTGAAAGTAAGAATTTAAGTTATTTGAGTGACTAAATGAAAAATAAAAAGAAGTCAATAGATACATAATGCATTTAGGTAAAATATTTCATATTGATGTGTTATGTAAAATTGGCGAATTATATTTTGGATAACATTTTCGACCATAAAAAATTGACAAAAAAACATAGACATTATTAAATCTTATCGAATTATTCTATACTGGGGTGTTTCATTTTTAAATTTTGCTCTTGAATTATTACTGACTCAACTATATTTCCTATGACTTTAAATTATTCCGTACTAATTTTTGAAGATCAGACTTTATTATTATGAGATAATAATTTTTTATTATTTTGAGCCACGTTCGTGAAAAACCTTCGTATTGCATATACATAAAAAGGATTATTTTGTTGGATAAATCAATAAGATAAGTTAGAACCGAAATAATTTTTTAATCAATTTGTATGAAAAGAAAAAAAAACAATGATCCTGGAACTAACTTCTACTTCAAGCGGTAAACAATTATGGATGTCAGTTTTAATAAAAGTATTTCTCCAATTAGAGGAGCAAAGTTTTTAAGTTGTCTAAATATCTATATATTAAGTACAAAATTACTATAGAAAACTACCACCACCACCAATTAATCGTAATGCGTTGAGAATGAGAGCTGATTGGTCATTTTTTAAAGAGATAAACAACAACAAATTGTAAGATTATTATTTTTGATGATTATTTTTATTTTCTCTTATAACACCAAAAAGATCTGTAATTATCTACCATCCGTTTTATCTCAATAGAATCATAATTCGCCAAACTTATGATTTTTCCCGCTTTATATACATTTCTAACATACATATATCTCCTGTACTGTACATGGTCACAGATTTATTTATTATTTTGCCAACATCTATCTTATACTTATATTAATCTTCATATAACTTCTTAACTGCTGATTCACAAGTTTTTGAAAAGATTTGAGAAAATTCAGAATAATATAAATGCCATAACTGCCGAAGTTTCAAAAGATTTCCCATTTACGTTGCTGATTGGACCTATTCATATCCTCACAAACAGAAGTAATCTCTATCGGCATTTATATTTTATCCCCCAAAAGATTTTATTATATTTATTGTAGAAAAAAAAAAAATTGTCTGATGACTTTTTTTTTTCTTAATTTCGTTTAGCGTAAAGTAATTTTCTTTTATAATTTTCCAACTTTTATCTCATATAATACAGCAGCTAGTATACCTAACACAAGTTTTTCTTTAGCGCCACGCATTTCCATGCCAATTCCATGACTATCCAATATCCATAGAACAACGTTAGAAAAAAAGGTAGGGTAAATTGTGATACCTTCGAGCTTTTTAACGACCTAATTTAAATTATCCTTATAATCGTTCAATAAAAAGTTTTTCTGAGTTATTTATTTAAATTGTTCCAAAATTGTTACGAAAACACAAAGAAAAGTATTGCATGGAAAATGGAAAAACCACACATTTCTCACGTTCAGAAGTTTTATCGTGACTACCCTTGCGGCGGTTCTAAGAACATCTTCTTACATAATAATTTTAAGAAGTACTTTTGCGCACAATGGATTTTCGTTAAAATATACATTACATATATATGTATGTACATTTGTATGTATATGTATTATGTATATATAAATATTGTTAGGAGGAATTTACACTGCTGTGAGGTGTAATAATAAATGTAAAAGTTTTGTTGCATTACAATTTTTTCGGTGTGGGTCAGAAAGAAAGAGTGACAATAATGGTAAAAAGTAATCATTTTTCGTTGTGCTCATGACGTGAACATAATGTATTGAATTTGGAATATGCATTTTATTCTTGAATGAACAATAGGTACACGTTCAGTTGTGAATTTGATAATGGCGTAAAAAGTTAGGGTAAAATAAAAACTTTTTTTTTCTGTGGGAAAAAAAATCTGTTGTTATCTTATTAAAATCAAGGTGATTAGAAATTTAGGCTATTGCCTGCAATCCTTTTATTCTTAGCAATTTAATTTTTTGCTGAATTAGGTATGAAGAAGTGTTTCTGTTTTCCGTGTAATGTTTGTTATTCTTTCTCTAAGAACATTTACAAGAAAATAAATTAAAATAATATTCTATGAGAATCTTAAGGAAAAAAAATCCTGAATATAGATTTTAATACCTAACATTAGGTATTGTTAAAAATAAAGTCTTACTTCTGTATAGTATTTTTTGTTTAGTCTAAAATGGTCTTGAGTTTTGATTTTGCATGCCTCCTTGAACTAAGTTTATGTGACAAAGTACAATTCCAGAAAAGCACGTTCGAATTTTCTTATTTTTTTTTTTTTTTTACTTTTAAATATTGTTTTATTTCTTGTACTCGTAATTTCTTGCGAGACAGATTTGTTGAATTTATATGTACACTGTAAAATATGCTTCGGAATTTTGACGTACAATTTAAAATGTTTGTTGAACTTAATCTTAATTTGACATAACTTTCTCAACTAATATTAAAGAAAATAAAAATCTGATTTTTATTTATTACAGTGCATTAGACACAACAATGTAAAATATATCCTTCGCTTAGGATTTTCCTTGTTCTCCTATTTATGGTTGTTCTTTTCGTTGGCGCGATAATATCAAATGCTTGAATTCCTTGCATATTTGCTCAAGAAAGGCATGAAGTTCAGTTAATAGTATTTTAGTTATGTTTTTTTTTTTTTTGTGAAAAAAAATACTGAAAATATATTTAAAGAGAATTTATGATTGTCACTGTTCAATATAAATGGACTTACTTTACATATTCTATATATTTGTTAAATAAGAGAGTATAGATTATTTTGTACGTACATTGTATAGTATACTATTCTGGATTGATGGAATTTCTATATATCTAAATCAAGAATCTGATTTTAGTTAAAAATAATACCCTTTGATTAACATCATACGGGTATAAAAATTCAAGTGCGAAATTTTAATCTTTAATTTTAATTTACGGTGTGTACCTATGTATAGTTAGTACGAATTTTAGGGACAAAAATTAAATCCACCCTTATTCGTCATTGGTTAATCAATAATTTTGATAATTATTAGTCATTAGGTAATTTACTTGATAAAAACTTATATAGTTTTATTTATTTGAAGTTACATTTTGTATCCTCTATAAGTCTATACCATCAGGTATACCTACCAACAATATTCTAAGGTTGTTAGGTCAAATGTCTCCTTTATTATATCCATTAGCGCAACGAATTGGAATCAACTAAGTTCACCTCTATACATAAAAGCTACTCGTATACTATACTGAACAACATCGGATATACATCTATGTAGTATATAAATAGCCGAAGCCAAGCATTATTGGGATGAGCAAATTTAATTAAAGCTTTCTGGAGGAAAAAGATACATTTAATTTAATGTCCTGTTTAGGTGAAATTTTAATTGAAAAATATATATTTTAAATATCATTAGGCTATTTAAATTGGATTTTATAAAATCGAATGTTTAATTGCATTTATGGTTCCTACTACTAATGGAATCTATTTAATGTACATAGCATAGATATGTGCCGATTCAGATAAAGTATTTACATAAAGACGCATAATTATGTATGCATACGGTAAACACTCTTTTCCAGTTAAGTTAGTAGAAAAAATATCAAATGTAATAGTATTAAAAATTAAACGTATTGGAATGCAAATGGTAAATAATCCAAATCTGTTCTAAATCTATAGTGGTTTTGTTTGAATAAATTAAATGCTACTTAACATATAATTTCCTAAAGCTCAGAAGACAAAAAAACAATTAAAAAAAAAGGAATCAGTTAATTAAGGACAATCTTAATTCTTTGTTCTTGTAGTTGACATTCTCAATCACATAAGTGAAACCTTTACCAAATACAAGTAATATCACAAAAAATATAGAATCCTTATTTCGATGAAAATTTCTCTGTAATTTTTTGGGCATTTTCCCAATAATGTTGCCGATTGTCTTTTTCTTTTCTTTTTTTTTTTAACAAAAAGAAGAAAAAAAGCTATTGAAGAACACATGACGTACATTACCAAATATAATTCCAAGTAATAGAAATCAAAAACAAAAAACAAAATCAAATATTCAAGATGAAAAACATGGCACGAAGAGAAGGCTCAGAGATACTAAAACCTAATGACACCTTTTTATTCCTATTGTATCCTTGAAAATCGAAAATCAATAAAATTACGTTTAAAAGAAGACGAGAAAAAAAAAGAAAAAACTGCCTCCTCAAATGGAAAATCTTTAAATCAAGTGTTTTTATTTACTGTTTGGCTAAATAAAAGAAAATTTTCAATTCCCGAGCATTTAACTTTTCTTGTCATTCTATAGAAGAAAACACATTTTTCAGTCCCACATGTTTACCTTCCCTTTTTTTTAAAGGTGACAATGTACAAAATATATACAGACACAATTGACGAATCCCTTGTTGAAAAGCTGTCTTTATATATATTATGTATGAGTGTATAGATATGTACATATATACTTACTGTACTTATGGAAAATGTTCTTGGTTGTATTTGCTACTAAACAAGTGCTTGACTGTGCTTTTCATTTCCTATTCGCTTTAACATGGCATTTGTGAAATTCAATAAACATGATCGCTGTTTCCGTTTTTCTTTTTCTTTTCTTATTTTTTTTTTTTTTTATTTGAGACGTTATTTGTGTGGTGTTTTGTATATATGTACATACATATATATGTATGTTGTACAGTACAATATAAAAATAGGGGTGCCTATTGATAGGTACATACATGCCTGTACCTTACATAAATTTATATGCTCGTTTTGATTTGATTTTCGCCTTCAATGTACGCTCTTGATTGAAATAGTAAATTATTCATAAAATCATCTCATTACCAATTGACTTAATTATATAATATAATTTTTTTTCTTCAAATACGAGTATAATTCCGTTAATAACGTTGGAATATAACATTTGATTATTAATAATTAGTAATTAAACATTTAAACTATAGACTCAATATCAATACTTTCCTTAAAATTTAAATTTTAGTTTTTAAGGACAACAATTAATTTATGAACCACATAGTGCCATTTACGCTACAATCTATGTATGTATACATAAAAAGGCGATACATTTCCATTCCGAATGACTGGCAGATTAAACTTTTTATTTTACTGAACACTAATTCATTTACAAATTAGTTTCCATTTAAGTGTAAAGAGGTACCTATACTCTACTACTACTTCTAATAATACTACATAAAAGAAACGTAAATTTATTATTTGTATATAAACTTCCTGACAAAATATTACCATAATTAACATAACGAAAGGCGTTAAAACTCTGTAATCGTTAAATCAGAAAAAGAGCAGGTACTTAACACTCACCCCCTTCAGCCAAACGAATAGTCTTTCAACTTTAACGAACAAGTAATTAAAGAAGTGCCATCAAGATTACAGAAGTGCTATTAAGATAACGTCTACTAGCCTTAGAGGAAAAGGTAAAACAAAATTAAGCGAAAGTAAAAATTTTCTCCAGCGAAAATAACATTTTTCTCTACTACTATATACATA